>JACBAD010002079.1:0-138846 GCA_014281905.1 Aspergillus hiratsukae
GTGGGGGATGGGCCTTTGGGGGGCCGAGTCGGCGGGTAGGCGCTGTTGACTGCGGTGATGACGGACAACGTGGGTTGTGAGAAGCTGAACGTCGTGTACGACAGCCCGTGCCCGAAGGGATACCGCGGGGTGATGTTGGCTTTTAGGAAGTGGCGGTAGTCGATGTACAGGCCTTCGGTGTAGGTGTCTTGGATCTGGACCAGGGGCTGCGAAAGCAGACCCACGCTGGACGGATAGTCTGACTCGGAACGTGGGATCGTGTACGGGAGATGGCCGCTGGGGCTGTAGTCGCCGAAGAGAATGTCCGTCAGGGACCAGCCCGCCTCTTGCCCCGGCAGATGCGCGACAAGTACTGCCTTCACCGACGGCAGATCGACCCATTCCTCCATGAGAATAGGGCCCACGGTGTGGATGACCACCACGACTTTGGAGAACTTTGCCGCGGCGTCTTTGACGAGCTTGTCGCCGTTGTGCCATGCATTCAGTCCGGCCGCGGTCCGGTCCCCTGGGTTGCCTTCGACGGTGATATAGTTCTCTCCTGAGTCGGCGTTGATGAACACCACGGCGATATCGCCTGCGCTTACGGCAACATTAGAGGGGAAATTATCGGTGATATAGAAGGTAGCATTGGACGAGATGTTGCCAATGGCTTCCTGCGGTGTGACCAAGTACGGAAGCCTGGACGTGCCACTGCCCCAGCCCATGGTCAACACCCCTTTGTTGCATCCCATATCGGCGCAGGAGTTGAGACCGTCCGGGTTAGGCCCGGCGTCCGTTCCAAAAACCTTCAGAGAGTCGCTCGTCTTCAAAGGGAGAATATTATCATCATTCTTTAGCAACGTGATGGCATCTCTCGCGATCGCTCTCGCAGTGATGTTGTGATCTGCCTGCACGTTGACATACTGGTTGACAACGCCAGAGGGAGAGATGAGGGCGCCCGGGTACAAAGGCCCAGTTGCATCTTGGGTGTTGCTTGAGAAGTTGGGCAGCGGATAGTCTCCATCCTGACCCATCTTGTACCATGTCGCCACGATCCTAGTGACCTGTGATCCTCAGCATTTGAAAGACAGACGTGTCATTCAGACTTACCATGTCGTTCAGACGTGAAACCGGAACGATGCCATTCAGAATAGAGCGCGAGAGCTCAGATCCCCAGTAAGCAGTGCCTAAAAGCGGTATAGCACCGTCGCCGGGCATGGCCATATCCAGACCGGCCAGGGCCGATGAGACTCCACCATACTGCCCAAGCCAGTCGGTCATGACGAAGCCCTGGAATCCTAGCTCATCTTTCAGGATGTCATTGAGCAGCTTGCTGTTCTGGCTACACGCTGAACTGTTCACCTATCGTCAATCTCATCAGATGGCTTGCGCTATAACATTAGTGGAAACACTCACATCATTGTACGCAGCCATGACGGCACCAACCCCGGCTCTTACCCCCTCCGCAAAGGGCCACAGGTAGAGTTCATGGAGCGTCCGGTCGTCGATATTGGACGAGTATCCCGTTTGGACGGGGCTACTCATTCGGTACATCTCTTGCTCGTTGCCGATATAGTGCTTGATAGTAGCGATGACACCCCGGCTCTGGATTCCCTTGATCGTCTCCGCAGCGCCAATGGCTTGCAGACTGGGATCCGCGCCGAAGCCTTCCCAGTTGCGACCTCCTCTCGGCTTGCGCCCTATCGGCCCGACTGATGGGCCCAGAAGCACGTTGATTCCCTTTCCGCGGAACTCCTCTCCCAATTCCACACCGCGATCGTACATGAGGTCTTTGTCAAAGGTTGCGCCGACAGTGATGCCAGCCGGAAATGCGGTGTTGTGGTCAGAATTACGCACACCTAACGGGGAATCATGGAGGCAGAGGTTGGGGATTCCGAATCGCAGGGCACTCCCGGTCTGGCCCGCACAGGGGCCCATGAAGAGGCCCGTCCCGGTGGTCAGATTCACCTTTTCGGCCAAGGTCATGTTTCTCACCACCCTCTGGGCTTTTTCGTAAGCGTCTGCCCAGCTGGATAGCCATCCCCCATTAGGGGCAGGGTAATACGGTGGAGAGGAGTATCCAGCAGCAGCTCGCGATTCCACCTGTGCGGAAAGCCCAGACCCAGAGGTAGGAGCCGAAAGTGCCAATGGCACCAGTGAAGCCGCAAGGGCCAGAGCTGAAAGCACGCACATGGCTGCGCAGCGAGAAAACTCCCGGACTCAGCAGTATATGCTTCGGCAAGTAGACAAGGTCAATCTCAGTTGCTAACCGCACACATAGCCGTAGTCGAGCAGCCGTATGAAAACGCTGACGCAGATTGCGATCGGGACAAGAGGTAGATATCGAGCCATGCTGCGCACTTGAGCAGCAGACCCTAGATATATCGCGCTATGCAGCCCGTATCAAAGAGGGCAAGGAATATGCAGAGCAAGCCAGCTCGCCAAGGGCCACTCTCTTATCGAGTCATCGTGAACAGGTCAACCGAACCAAGGCCGCGAGCTTCGGAGCGTTTGCCTTTTTAGACTCCTCACCCCTGGAGAAATGTGGCATGTGCCCTGTCCGAGTGCGATCCGGGGAAAAAGCATGGTGGTGTCTCAAGCGACTATCGCATCTCACTGGACAACAGGGCAAGCTGGCGTCAGTGGCCAAGACGGCCCGGTTCGTCCGTTTCGAAACGAGGCCGGTTGTAGTCTAGTCACTCGATCTAGTGGTTGACGATCTTGATTCTTGCATTGCAAGAACGGAATCACTCCGAGACTCGACATCATCATGAGACCCTCCGCCCTGGATTCCTGTTCTGCAGTAGTGGAGGCCTGGAGGGGCTGCAGGAGGAAATCGAGTTGAGTGCAGAGTGTCGTCTGGCTACCCCACGTGCCAGACTCGACCCTCGGCAGTAATAGACTAATGCATCTCATTCTCCACGAGGACAACCTTTGCAGATGTCGAGTCTTTCCATCAGTCAGCTTCGCAAGTGTAGTAAATACTCCGTATTGATGTCAATCAGGAGTGCTGATCATCGCTTAGAAAAGATTCCGACGATCTTTCCCTGCGTTGGAGCAGTCTGACGTGGAGATGTGCGATTTGAACAAGATATTCAGGGGCTCCATGTTGATCACGGTTTCTCGAGAAGAAAACAGAGCAGGAAGTGTTATTCTTAGAAACATGCGTCGAGAGTCTCTTCTTTCTGTTCATTTGTGACGGGTGCCAGATCATAAGTAAACGCAAAGAACAAGGCTGAAAAAGTCCGCCAATCAGCTGATATATATTGTGACTGATCCATCTACTTCATCGGTCTATTTCCTAGGCACAATGGCTTTACTGAATGGAATTGGGTTTATGCGCTTCAACCTGCAGAATGGCCAGTTCTACAGGCTCATCTTATCTTGGGGACCATGTTGTAGGTTTGAAAACTTCCACTGAACCGAGACAGCAACATATTGACTCGACGACTTCCGGGAATCTTTTCATGATAATATGCGTATCATATTTGATACTGTTAAGATACAGAGCACTTAGTGCACAAAGAATCACAGGAACGGTTTGAATCACCGTACAAACATACCACCAAATCTGCCTGTTGTGCTATAGATCACTCTACATCAGCAGTTTGACCACATACTTTTTCAACCTACTGCCCATAAACGGAATAAGTGCCAGTGGCAGTGTTATTCTTCTGGTTGGTAGGAACCAGCTGCCCATCCTTGAGCCATCCGTTGGCCACAGCGCCTCCGCCCACCACGCCGTTGGAGTTGCGTTCCAGATGGTTGGCTCCGCTCTTGACAGTGAAGTTGGCAAGAGAGATTTCGTCGCCGTTACGCTCCTTGATGTTGGGTAGACCGAAGAAGCGGGCTTCTACTTCCTCGCGGGTGATATGAAGCTCAAAGTATCCGCGGTAGTAGAGCTCCGACCAGTGGAGCTCATCATTGTCGGCGACCAGAGCCTTCGAGGCGTTGTTGGCATCGGCAATCGTGATGTTCTGTCCGAATGGCGAGGGGGAGCTGACTGCAGTCCCGGCAAATTCAACACCAATGGCGCCGGTGCCGGTATTGGGATCGTACGGCTTGTTGTCGACCCAAGCCACGTCGCTCACCCAGTTGGCATGAGAGTCACCGGCGATCCAGATATTGTTGCCAATCTGGTTGTCGTAGAGCGTTTGAAGTGTACGGTTCTTGTTGGCCAGATATCCATCCCAGGCGTCGACATTCAGAGGATGTTCACTGTTAGAAACGGACTGGTTGAGGCTAGAGAAGACTGCCCTGTGTTAGTCCTCGCCTTCAATCAAAACATCAGGAGAACATACTGATCTGGCTACCAATAATGCGCCACTCGGCACCTCGGTTAGCCGACTCGATCAAATTACGGTACAACCAGTTCTCCTGGCGGCTACCCATCAGGGTCCGACCGGCATCGTTGGCGATCTCATAGATATAGTCGGTGTTGTCGTAGGTGTCGGTGATAGAGCGATCATACTGCCTGGTGTCCAGCATGACAAGGTCAACGAGCGAACCGAGCTGGAAGTTTCTCCAGATACGAAGGTTGTCATCCATCTCGACTTGTCTGTGCAAGTTAGTTACGGGTAAAAAGGGAGCAGCAGTCAGAAGCTGACCTGATTGGCATCCATTCAAAATAGGCACGGACGGCGTTCATCTTGCGTTGGTCAACCGACACCCCGCCATGCGTGAGGAAGGAGTCTTCATCGTTGTGGAGTTTGGAGGATCCGTCGCGATAAGTGTTGTCAGAAACCTCTGTTCTGGTCAGATCTCAAGTCCAAATGCGTTGCACGAGCGCCTACCGTGATCGTCCCAGACTGGAATCCAAGCATAGTTCTGGTGGCTCAGCTGAAGATCCAAATCGGTTCTGTAAGTTGCCAGGCGCTTGCGATAATCGTAGAGAGAAAAAATGGATCGGTCCGGTTGAGGAATGCGTCCCAGACTGTTTCCCCAGCCACTGCATAATACGGTCAGTTGCTGGCTTATGCACTGGGTGAGTAGAAGGTCCATACTATTCGCCGTTTCCATATTCGTAAATGTAGTCACTATTTCAAGTCAGCCTGACATTGTCCTATGACCATCTCAGAGCTTCTGGCCTTACCCGAGATGCAGAACGTAGTCTACAGAGTCCTTTCTCACAGGGTTTCCGTAAGCGTTGAAGAAACCAAAAGCTACAGTCTCATTAGCAAAGCGATCCCAAGCAAAAGAAGTAGCGACGAGAACGCACGATAGTTACTGCAGGAGTACACAGCCAGGTTGATGTTGTCAACATCATCCTTAGGTGCAGGAGCAGTCTTGGTCCGCCCGATGGGACTCTTGTTGTCCGAGTTGCACACGTTGAACTGGTAGTAGTATGTGGTAAACGGCTTCAACTCGGTTGCTTCGACCTATCATAAGTAAGCATGCTGTGTCTCCAAACGAATTGACTTGTGTTTGTGCTAACCTTGACAGTGTAGTCAATATCAGAGCTGGTGAACGCCGTTCCCTCCGAGACAACCTTCTTCATGTCGGCATCACGAGAAACCTTGTAGTTCAAGCAGACGGGCGCCTTGGAGACTGGCTTGCTCTTGTCCTCGCCCGAGTAGATAGGCACTGGGTTGTACAGAGGGACCAGACCAGATGTAGTACTGTTGTCATGGACATCATCGAAGCTGGGGGCGCATCGTGTCCACAAGATGACGGACTCAGCATAGGGATCACCCGAAGCCACGCCGTGGGTGAAGTTTAATTTAGCGGGATCAAAGGCCGACGTCGGCTCACCCCGTTTGGCTACCTTGCGGATCGAAACTCCCAATTCAGGGTGGTTGTGAGAGGGACTGCGGTAGTTAAGGTTGCCCGCATAGCTAGCGGTGGCGGTCGAGGCCGTCAACAACAGAAGGGATAACGAGTACCACATGTTGCCTTTGCCAGTGCTGAGAGATTTTCTGCACCGAAAAGACCAGAAAAGATTGCCTGGACGAGGACCAATTTATACCATCCATATTGAGATACAATAGCAAGGAATGCTCCGGATCGTTTGTATTCCCTGTCTCGGACTTGGAGGAACCGACGATTGCAATTTCCAAGGCCAGGAAGGAGGGACCAAGGGCGCAACGTCACGGCAGACAGCATCAGTAATCAAACGAGACCAGGGGAGACCTTGTCATTCGAGAGTACAAGTGCGTAGACGTCATTCTGGACTTGGAATGCTCATTTCGACAGCGACAAATAGCAGACAGCAGCCAAAGCATGCTGGACAACGAAGCTTTGCCTCTGGCTAAACACCAAGGCTTGGCTGCCTTGGCGTTCAGGAACTAAGGCCCACGTGCTGCGGCCTCCGCTGCTGAGGATTGGAATGCCAAGAGTCCCGCTATTTGGAGATGTTGTATATAGACAGTATCCAGAATAGGCAGGTAGTACGAAAACGCTATCAGTCTAACCGATAAAGACATCTGAGGTCAAGGGGTGGACGTAAGCTATATGGTGCCGGTTAAGCGGTTAAGCGGTTATGCGTGGGTTGATTACAACCGTCAACGTCGCTGCATAAATATGGATACTCGTCGCCATAGGACCTGACCCACATCCTTCTTCAAAGTACTGGTCGCGGTGGAGACAGACGAATCTTATGCCTCAAAAAAGAGTCTATCAATTGTGAATTCTCAAAGTTGAATCCAACAAGCATTTACACACCTTTCTTCAACCAACTGGGGTGGCTACCCGAAGGATCCTGGTTTACAACCAGAAGAACATCCCTTTCAGGACCAATGCGTAGCTGGAGGACTCCATCGTCGCGGGCTCAAACTCTGAAAGGTAAGGCGAGAGAAAGGTGTCCTCTGTGGAGATGGTCATTTAGTAGTTGCATGTTTCCAAAACTCCAAAAGCAAAGATTGACAATAACAAATAGCAACATTATTTTGCAATGGGGAAGATATGTAACCAATATAGAAAGTTCAATTCTCATAAGTTCGTAACCATGTATAAACGTCTATGCCAGAGCAGTAGATCTACATAATATCAATGTGTTGAAGCATCGTGTCTACCATCTCAGAAGAGAATTTGGGAGCTTAGTTCCAGTAACCAGGGAAAAGCCATTCCAGCTTCTCCCGAGCTTCAGGGCTCCAATTGGGCTGAGCGGTGCTGAGACCAAACTTGATGGAGCCCTCGACGTGCTTGGCCTGGACGAGGTCAGAGTGCTCATCGCTGGCCAGAGCGTCGAGGACGGCTGTGACGAAGCGTCTGGCGTTCTGAGCATTCGCCTTCATGTGGCCCATGACCATCTCCACGGTAACATCGGCCGTCGCCTCGTGCCAGCAGTCATAGTCGGTGGACATGCAAATCATTTGGTAGGCGATCTCGGCCTCACGAGCGAGCTTGGCCTCAGGCAGACACGACATGTTGATGACGCTGCCGCCCCAGGACCGGTAAAGGTTGCTCTCGGCGCGGGTAGAAAATTGAGGTCCCTCTATGATTGAAGACGGTCAGCCAGTGTCTCAAAAGCAACCACAACAAAGAGAAAACGGCGTACCCATGCAAATCAGGGTGCCCCTGTCGTGAAGAACGACACCCTCGCCCTCCAGACTGTGACCGCAGGCCCGCACAACCTTTGCGACACCCTCGTCGAAGGGGTCGCCGAACGGAACGTGCGCGACCACACCTCCCTCAAAGAAAGTCCATGGGCGCACACCCTTGGTGCGATCGATGACCTGGTCGGGAATGACGAAATCGCGCGGTTTGATTTCCTCCTGCAAGCTACCAACGGCAGAGAAGGCGATGATGGTGCGGACGCCAATCGAGCGCAGAGCAGCGATGTTGGCGCGGGCGGGGACCTCATGGGGTGCAATCTGGTGGTGAGCACCGTGCCGGCTGAGGAAAGCGACGGCAACGGTCTTGTTGTTGTGGGAGCATTGGTGGTGCAGAATCGTGATCGGAGAGGAGGGGGTGCCCCAGGGCGTGGTGATTGACAACGACGCGACCTGAGTGAAGCCGGGGAGCTCACGCAGACCAGTACCACCGATGACGGCGATACGCACGGGCTCTATATTCATTATCAAAGATTAGATTAGTCTTTGCAACTTGCAGGATTGGGATAGCACGGTTCACTCACCGTGGTAGGTATTAGGGAGAACGGCCATTCTTCTTGCTAGCTGCTTTGCAGACTCGATTCTTCGGCTGTGGTGAAGCTTGAGAGGTATCGGCGAAGAGAAGAGAACCCAAGCATAAAACGCAGCAACACCAGGGACTGATATAGACGCAGCTACTTATTTCTTTGGGAGTTGAAAAGCTCTGCCCCTCGGCGGGGTCGCCATCCCGATTGGGCAATCCGCTTATCGCATTCGCGACCCACGTGGGGTCAATCTCAGGCACCGCGGCATCAGCAGGCATCAACAGGCATCAACAGGCATCAACAGGCATCAACAGGCATCAACAGGCATCAACAGGCATCAATCACCTGATGACGACTGCCATTTCCTTTTCTTGCAGCTTCACCCACCCGACCTCGTTCGAGATGAGCTGTATGCCAGAGACATGATATCTTATGGCAGCCAAGCTCTAAGACCAGGCCTGTATCGGTTTCATGGTTGATGGGGCGCTTTCAAGTCCAAAGCGATGGGCTACAGCTCGCTCTCCACGGTTGACGGTCGATATGCAGGGTCTACAAAGCTCATTCCTGTGCAAAATTCATGGGAAACTTTACGATGAAAGACATCAACAAATTTTACATTCATCTAATATGCACATATGCAAACTATAACGCGGTTGAAATCAAGTCGGCGCCAGCACTAAACTTTATGCTGGCCTCCATTCGTAATGATGGGGACCCTTCTTGACTGGACCTGGATCTTCACCTGGCACACCTGGCTTGTAGTACGCATGAGCGCCAAAGTAGTCCATCTGCGCCTCCATAAATTTGGTCGGCAGCATCGTTCCTCCGGTATACTTCAAGTACTCTAGCGTGGCAGTTATAGCTGGCATGTACTGATCAGACTGGACCCCTTCAATCACAATCTCTTTTAAGGCTTCAAAATTCTTGTGCAGTTCTCGGGCGACCTCGTCAATGAATTTCATATTGGTGAGTCGCTTGTTGGACGTCAGGGCAGGCTGCAGAAGGTCTGCGATGGCTTCGGACTGGATAATGCAACCACCTCGCCAGATCTGAATGCACTTGCCCAGATCAATGTCCCATTTTTCATCCTCGGAAGCGCGCGCGATCAATTCGAGACCCTGGCAGAACGATGCCAAGAAGGAGCAGTACACTGCTCGGCGCAAGTTCTCAATGAAAGCACCGCGATCTTTGATGGTCTCGATTGGCTTGGGATTGGGCATATGAAGTTTCTGCGCGACTCGGACTCTCTCTTCACGATTCCCGCTGGCCACACGCAGAAAGTGCGCTGTTGCAAGAGTGGGAGCCGAGACATGACGTTCAGCTGAATCCATAAGCGACCAGTACGGAGTTCCCTCGGTGTTGTCATCGTCCTGAACGACCTTATCAAGCACATCGTCAAGTACATAGCCATCATCTTTGCTAGCGCCTTCGCCGTGGTAGTCACCTTCAGACGTCTTCTTCCTGTGTAACATATCTGCGCCAATCTGAAGAAGATAATTGTTCCTGAGCTCGCCGTCTGAGTTCCACTTGGAGAAGATATCGCCAATCTCATCATAGTTGAGGCCTAACCCGTTGTGGAGGATGGACCACGCCTCCGCGAGTGTCGAGAGCATACCTCCTTCAATACCGTTGTGAACCATCTTGACGTAGTGTCCCGAGCCTGCAGGGCCAATTCGTGTGACACATGGCTTGCCGGTCTTGTTATCTTTGGCAGAGTAGAGCTCCAGGAGCGGCATGACGAGCTCGAGCGCTTTGGCATCTCCACCAGGCGACAAGCTGGGCCCATGTCGAGCGGATTGGTAGCCTCCAGAGACACCCATTCCAATCCAGTGAACCCCAATCTCATCGCACTCTCTTTGTCTTCTTTCCGTCCGTCGGTAGTTTTCATTTCCTCCGTCGAGGATGATGTCGCCGGCCTTCAGATCATGTTTGATCATCTGCAGTACGGAGTCTGCCGGGTGACCGTGTGTGATGGAAAAAAGGAATAATTTCCGCTCGGCCTTGCCCTCCAGGCTCTTACTAAACTCGTCGATGTTCTTGAACCCGTCGATCTTGCCCTTCATAGTCTTCGCATTTTTGGTGAACTCCATCACCTGATCGACGTTCTTTGGGCTCACGTCCCATATCGAGACATCGCAACCAAGTTCAGAGAAGGCAAAGGCCATCATCGAGCCCATATTCCCCGCTCCGACAATGCCGATGCGCTTGAATCTCTGAATTGGGTCTTGTGACGACGACGGCATGATGGCGTTCAGTATACTTCTCTTCTAAGTGTTGGTTCTATACAGGGGGGATTCGAAAATCAGTCAGAGCACTGAGAAAATTGAGGTAGCAAGATCGACTACTTTATTGGAATGATATCTCTTATTGAACGAACCTCCAGTGGCGATCGGACAGCGCATCCGGTCTGAGAAGCATACGCTGAATTACATCACGGAGGAGACGTCATGGAGAGACATTATCCTACCCTGCCGCTCCGATTAGTCTAGGTAGTACCTCTCTATCTGATCTGATTCGATATCTGAGGTCCATAATGCACAATGTCATGTTTTCCTGCGTATGTTCAGGGTGGATCGCCAATGCGTCGGAAAGCAACTCCGCGGATGTCCTTATGGAAGTTGATCTTTTGCCCTAATTCGGCCGATCTCATGGTTACATCATCGCCGCGACAGCTTCAATTCCAGGAACACATGATATCAACAATCACTGCTGTCCCCGTTTGCATGACTTTACTTACGTTTGCAATGAATTACTTCTTATGATCGCGCATCTTGCCGGCTCCATTACTGCATTCCATCTCCAGTCTCATTCCAACAACAACAACATACATACAAGACACTAACCACAGACACCATGATCGCAAAATCCCCAAGTATCACATACGAATCCCTCCGCCAAATCCCTCTATCATATGCCACCTGCTCGATCGGCAGCAGCAACGCCGACACCCTCCCCCGCAAGCTCGAGGCCATCAGCAAAGCCGGCTTCACAGGCATCGAGCTATCATTCCCCGACATCATCGACTATGGCTCACGAACGCTCGGCCACCAAGTCGCCTCGGAGAACTTCGCCGAGATCATCTCTGTAGCCGGCGAGATCCGGAAGCTCTGCGACGCCAACAATCTCAAAGTGATGATGCTGCAGCCGTTCGCGAACTTCGAGGGCTGGCCGAAAGGGTCGCTGGAGCGCGAAGATGCCTGGACCCGAGTCAAGGGTTGGGTCGAGATCATGAATGTGGTCGGGACGGACCTGCTGCAGGTAGCCTACGCCTACACCACTCCGCAGGTAACTCGAAGCTAATGGCAAAACAAGGTCGGCTCAACAGACGCCCCCGCCGAGAAAATCACCACAGACCGCAACCAAATCGTCGCCGACCTCCGCGAACTGGCCGACCACCTCGCAAAACGCAACTTCCGCATGGCCTACGAGAACTGGTGCTGGTCCACCCACGCCCCGACCTGGAAAGACGTCTGGGAGATCGTCAAAGCAGTCGACCGTCCCAACGTCGGCCTGTGCCTGGATACCTTCCAGACCGCAGGGTCCGAATGGGGCGACCCCCGGACCGTCTCCGGTCGGATAGACGATATGGAACTCGACGAGCTGAACCGGCGCTTCGCGGCGAGTATGGACGAGCTGGCGCGGTCGATCCCGCCGGAGAAGATCTATCTGCTGCAGATTTCAGATGCGTATAAGCCCACCCGCCCGATCGAGGATAAGGTGATCAATGGTCTTCGGCCGCGGGGGCGCTGGAGCCATGATTTCCGGCCTATGCCGTACGACGGTGGGTACTTGCCCATTGAGGAGGTGACGCGCGCGGTGCTCAAGACCGGGTTCCGGGGGTGGTTTTCGATGGAGATCTTTGATGGGGGAAATCAGGGGAAGGGGAAGCACTACGATATGATTCCGTTTGCGAAGAATGCGATGGAGAGTATGCAGAAGCTCTTGAAGAATGTCGCGGATGATAAATAGTTGAATTTTGTCAGATTTGAATGCAATCATAGACTTATCCAAGTAAAGATATGAATATATTCATGTGTCATAAAACTCAAATTTAGGTCATGCATCCATAATGCGAAACACCAGTCATGCAAGGAAATCAAACCAAACAAGAAAAAAGATGCATCAATACATCAACATATGGGGAATAATAATCGCCGAACGAATGCCGATCCCTCGAAAGCACATGTCATGCCAGCTTACGCATTGCTGGGGTATTCAACCTTGTAAGTAGGAACGAATTCCTCCTTGATCGAGCGCAGGCTGACGAACCGCGAGAGCAAGTTCCCGCTGCCGGCCTTATCGTTGGTTCCGCTTGCACGGGCACCGCCGAAGGGCTGCTGGCCGACAACTGCACCGGTGCTCTTGCAGTTGATGTAGAAGTTACCCGCGGTGTTGCGGAGAGCATCCTCCGCAACGTGGACGGCCTCGCGGTCCTGCGCGAAGACGGAGCCCGTGAGACCGTACTCGCCGGTCTGGTCAATCTTCTCGCAGATCTTGGTGAAGTCAGCCTCTGTGGCGTCGTTGTAGGTGTGCACGACCAGGATGGGGCCGAAGAGCTCGCGAGAGAGTAGAGGGTGGTCGGGATTCGAGGTGTGGTAGACGGTAGGCTGGATGTACCAACCCTTGGAGGAGTCGTAGGTGCCCCCGACGAGGAGCTCGAGTTCGGGATCCTTCTTGGCGTCCTCGATGACCCCAGCGAGCTTGATGAAGGAGGCCTGGTGGATGACGGGGCCGCAGAAGTTGGTGAAGTCGGAGGGCTCGCCGATCTTGAGCTGCTTGGTTTCGGATGCAACCTGCTCGAGGAACTGGTCGGCGATGGAGGACGCGACGTACGCACGGGAGGTGGCGCTACATTTCTGGCCCTGGAACTCAAAGGCACCACGAACGGTCTGCACGGCGGCATTGCGGACGTCGGCCGACTTGTGAATGAGGTGGAAGTTCTTCCCACCGGTTTCGCCGACTATGCGAGGGTAGCTGCGGTATTTGCCCTCGGCGACACCCTGTGCGATCTTTCCATACAGGGAACGGAACACGGCGGTGCTTCCGGTGAAATGCAGGGCAGCAAATTCGCGGTGGTTGAGTACGGTGTTGGTGACTTCTTCGGCATCGCCAGGGACGAACTGGATGACGTTCTTGGGAAGACCCGCCTCCAAAAGGATCTGGTGAACCAGCCAGTTCGACGCGATGGCAGCGGGGGAAGGCTTCCAGACAACGACGTTACCCATCAGGGCAGGGGCACCAGCCAGGTTACCGCCGATGGCGGTGAAGTTGAAGGGGCTGATAGCGTAGACAAAACCTTCGAGGGGACGGTATTCAACGCGGCTGCGCTAGTTAGCCATGTATTCCTTGATAAGATATGCAAAGTAACTTACTTCCAGACTCCAGGAGCGTGGTGAACAGGCTGCTGAGCGTACATATCCTCAGCGTACTTGACGCCGAACCGGAAGAAATCGCACAGCTCGGCGGCAGCATCAATCTCCGCCTGCCAGGCGTTCTTGCCCTGTCCGTGCATGGTCAAGGCCATAATGTCATAGCGGTACTTGGTCGAGATCAGATCAGCAGCCTTGAGGAAGACGCTCGCGCGGTCTGCGAACGATGTAGCGGCCCACGACTTGCGAGCCTCCAGCGCTGCGTCAATGGCCGCCTGAACATCGGAGGCGGTGGCGTTGGAGTAGGTGGCCACGGGAGCATGAGAGGCAGGGTTGGACTGTGTGAAGGTTTTTGAGCTCTTGATCTGGGAACTGTCAGAGAACTCTCTTGATTTAGTACAAGTGTTCACTTGATAACTAACCTCGTTGCCTGCAATCACAAGCGGTACGTTAAGAGGAGCAGACTGTTTGGCTTTGGCCAGGGCATCTTCCAGAGCTTTGCGGTCAGGTGAACCAGGGGCATAGTGTTTCTATTGATGTTAGAATCAATTTCCCGCATAGACAAGTGTCGAAAAACTTACGTTAGGTTCATTGTCGATGCGAGGCACCTTGAAGGTGGCATACGAGCCCATCGCCCTACTAGGACGAACAAAGCTGCTAGTAAGAGAACGGCATTTTGCGAATGGCTGCGCTCGCAAGCGGGGGAGCAACGAGGACTGCATTTTGAAGATTCTTGATACTGCCAGCAATAAGATCAAGAAAATTCACGAGCAGAAAGGGTTAACGAAAAGATGGAAAATGAAGCAAAAGAACAAGACGAAAGTAGGAGCGGGGAAAGCTCTTGTACTTTAAAGCGAGGGACCGGCTAAGGTCGGTGGAATGAGCCAGTCAGAGGAGAAGACGACGATCAGTCAGCATAATTACCATACATTACCATCCCTTCTCCGATTTTCCTCTTGTTCCCTCACGACGTGCTGCATATTCGCTGGTGGCGTGGAACTTGGTCGGTGGCGGTGATGGTAATACCACGGGGTATGCCTGCCTGAGGCATCAATGCCGGTTAGCTGTCATGTAAATGGTCCGGTACAATTCCGGGTGGGACACGCCTCACCCGGGCCGGAATACTGTCAAAAGAGCCCCGTACGGGCAACCGAGCGCATTCCATTACCTTATACCTCTTACATATCTTCTAGAAGATATCGACTAGATGATATTTATGCTATCAATTCCGAGAGATTTGATACCTCCAGATTAGATCTCTTATTGACTAATGGAAATATTGATGTGGTGATGAACTGGCACTTCTCCGCATTGCGGAGGTGGGGTTCTTTAAAGTTAAACTACGGAGTGCTAACACGAATTACGTCAGAACAGTCTATGTCTCTAAGATCTATACTAAAAGGTATAACATTCGCTAAAAAATCGTGCTATCTACCACCAGACTCTCTGCAGCCAACTCCGCAGCTGCCGGTCAAAATCATCCTCACCCTGTCAACCTCCTCCTTGCCCGAGAACACATTAATGTCAGCAGCCTTTGTCATCCACGGCGTGAGGTACCAAAGCTTATGGCTGACGTATAGGATGAAGAAAATGGCAAACACGATGTACGGGACGAGGAAGTCTGCAGCTGTGAACTTCCCGGGGAAGAAGACGCCAACGACATACCAGCCGCGAATCCCATACTCGGCTCAGTAAACCGTCCGATGAGATAGGGAACCGAGATACCTCGAATTGGCAGGTAGGTGGTCATTTCTCCAAGAACATCCATGACAAACCAGACCAAGAAAGACATGGCGAGGCAGCTCATGAAAAGTGGCGCTTCAGATGTTAGACAGCCATGACCTTCAAATCCTCATTCAAGGGTATTTATCTTGCCAGGACCAACCGTTGAGAGAGTCGCTGCCGGCCTAACAAAGAGACCTGTGCCAACGCAACCACCTGTAGCAATAAGCTGGATCAGTCTTGAGGACAAGCCTCATTGCGTATCCGTGTGGGCCCATTGTGCGTCCCGAACCCCTTTGGATCCCGTAGTCATATTTACCCGAGGGAAATCTTTACATTTTAGCCTCCTCGCGGCCCTTGGGGGAGGAGGTCTCATACTGAAACCACGCAAAGCAAAGGCGAGTATGAGGGCTGTCTTGCAGGAAAAGGACAAATTGGTATCTGGCAGGGATTTCAAAACAAATCCCACAGAAAATGAGAGACCAAGGCCAGCTTGCGGGGAAAGCCGAACACCACAGGTCTGACATTCCTCCACGAATGCAACCCTACTCATCTTTTGTATGAGATAAAATTACATTTGTCTCTAAGAGTGTTCGGGAGAGGCTTTCAGAACACAGCATTATTGATTTTGAAGCGTATCAAACGAGAAATTGTGGGGTTGACGGCTTTGACAGCTCTGTCACTAGGTGAGTGCAAGGTCGTCGTCCTACTGGCCCAGAAATGCACTGGCAGCCAGCGTCCAAGATCTGTGGCAGTGTGGCTGCCATGCTAAAGAAGCCCGAGGTGATCAAGCGATGTTGGAATGTCGGCGCAGAAGGAAAAAGCATTCTTTCCAGTCGACATGTCAGAATGGACAGGATCCTCTCTGAAAATCTGGAGTTTTCTCCGGAAAGCATGGAGACGCTGGGAAGCCTGCATTCCCTGAAAGACTCGAACGACCAAAAACTTGCATACCCACAATGGTATAGATGTTGATAATGAGAACTAACGGCTATTTCTCGGCTCTCAAAGGTCTGCACAACTTTCCCTGTCAGAAATCTCTGTTCTAGAAAAGCTTGACCGTCAGGAACTATATCCTTGTATGCTCATTGGCTGGTACCAGGCACGTGATAAGACTTGTTTTAGTCAAGTTGCGCTAGGCCATATTCGATTAGTTTCCATGCCTGTCTGCCTTAAGAACCAGGCATCCAGAAATAAGACCCGGCTAGCATCGGCATTTCGATTCTCAGCATGTTCGAGTGCATTCCTGAAATCACACGACCGACGAGAACTTAGCAGGGTGATGTAGGACAACACAAAACCTTGCTTGCACAAAGTGGTCAGTATTGTATTATTATCTCAGTCGAGCCAGATTTATGGGAGTACCGAGGTCACCTGCTCACGGTCACGCGTTCTTTCACATTCCACAAAGTGACCGGCCCGGTCAAGCAGCCTGTCCAATGTGGAGACATATCTGGCCGGCCCGTGTACCGGGCTAAGATTGATTATCGTTCGCAGATTGGATTAAGCCCTCGACTCCTCGATCATCTTGATGTCAGCTTGTCGACATTGGCCACTGACGCAAGCTGAGGCTTGCTGCTTATCCCAAATACAGGCCTACTGATATCCCCAGTCGTCAATCATTATGGTTATCATATCCTATAGTAGCAATCAAAATCACAGAGCAAATCAAACTTAGTCGTCACTTCGTAGTAATGGTAGCTCAATCGAGGGCATACAGTACTAGTGGTCGATCCTTTATTCTTGTTCTATGGGTGGATCCAAGATATGGAATGCATTATCAATCTTTGTAGCCGCCGCCACTCTAAATGACCTGCCGTTGTCTTTCCAAAGGAATTTTATTGTTGACCGTCCCGGGCCTCAGGCGGTTTCCACCGGCTACTTTTGCTATCACTGTTTCAGCACCAAGTGGTGTCCTGAAGAATAATAACTTGTCTGAAATTCCCTCAATATCACGAGTACTAAACTCATCGACGTCCTTATCCTTATTCCAACAACTTGATTATCATCCATCAATATCTCAACATACTCGTCGGTGATCCTAAGCCTTATTGCTCAAATATCGCCACCTTATCAACACAACGATGAAGGCATCCCGCCGTCCTTTGCGGGCTCTGTCTTGCATCCACACGACTTATCCTACTCCTCGGTATGTCAGCGGCACAAACAATGCGAAATCATCCATCGCAGCGACACCGGCTAGTAGCCTGTTGCATCAAGTTCCTCCAACCCCCAAGAAGGAGGCAACCTCGCCGCTCGCAAAACTGCCTCTCTCATCTGTCCTGCGGTCCTTGATGATCCTCTCTGTTTCTTCATCCTCACTTCTACTGAAGCCATGCATCTATACCCTTTCAGTGTTGGCGCATCCTAAAACGCCTCTTCTCGATGTTGCCAAAAACCCTCTACTGAACATGCTCGTCAAGCACACGATCTACAAGCAGTTTAACGCGGGAGAAAACAAGCTGGAAGTTCAGCAGTCCATTCGCTCTATCAAAAATCTCGGATACCGAGGCGTCCTTCTGGGGTACGCCAAGGAGGTCTTGGTTGGTGAGAGCAAGGTCAGCCCTCGTGATGAAAAGGCTGCTCGCGAAGAGATTCAGATGTGGTTGGACGGAACTCTGCAGACGGTGGACATGGCACACGAGGGCGATTTCGTCGCTCTAAAGTATGTTTTCTCTCGATCCTCTTCTAACAATATATGAACCGATCAACTAACTGCCCTAGATTCACTGGTATGGGTGTCCAGGCGTTGGACCTCTTACAGAAAAAGACGGCCCCCTCTCCATTCATGGACGAAGCAATCCAGCGAGTTTGTGACTTGGCTATTTCCCGTAACGTTCGTTTGCTCGTCGATGCCGAGGAGCAGGCAGTGCAGCCCGGAATCGAGAACTGGACCATGACGTACCAGAAGTACTGCAATTCGCAGACACTTGGTCGTGCCATCTTCTACAACACCTACCAGGCTTACCTGCGTTCAACCCCCATCACTCTCGCCAAGCACCTGGAGATCGCTCGCCAGGAAGGTTACACCCTCGGCGTGAAACTGGTCCGTGGAGCCTATCTAAAGACCGAGCCTCGCCATTTGATCTGGGCGAAGAAGGAGGAAACCGATGCTTGCTACGACGGCGTCGTCGAAGCCCTCCTCACCAGACGGTACAACTCCATGCTCAAGTCTGCGTCCGAGGAACACAAGACCGAGCTGCCCCCCGTTAACGTTATCATCGCCACACACAACCGTGATTCTGTCCGCAAGGCACACGCGCTGCGTCTCCAGCAGGCAAGCCGGGGCGAGGACAAGGGCGTCGATCTCGCGTACGCTCAGCTTCAGGGCATGGCGGACGAAGTCAGCTGCGAGCTGTTGGAAGGTTTCCAGAGCTCCGAACCCACTGGCAAGAATTCATTCGTGGAATCGCCTAATGTGTACAAGCTTCTCACTTGGGGATCTGTCAAGGAATGCATGGGATTCCTGCTCAGACGTGCCGTCGAGAACACCGAGGCCGTCGGGCGTACCAAGCAGTCGCAGGAGGCCATGTTTGCTGAACTCAAGCGCAGAGCCCGCCAGGCTTTCCGTCTGAACAACTGATCGTCATCCTGTTGAGTTTTCTTTCGTACTTCTGATACCATCCTGCGGTCTGACTGAAAATTCTTTTGTCTCGTTATGCATATTTTTCTCTTCCGTGATTCCGCGGTGTCCTGCTGGCGAAATGCATGTAGATGGCGTTAGTGGTTTAGCTTTAGCTTCTTTCATCGATTAATGATAACGACTTTCTAGAAACAAAGAAAAAGTACAACGGACTTTTGCGGCGTTGGCAAATTGCCCGACGATGATGGGTACCTTTCTCCTTAATCCCTGTAGGATGCAGATGTTGAAACACCCCATCCTACAGGGATTCCAGACATGCATTAACGAGAAAATCAAGGAAAGAAACAGGAAAAAAAGAAAAAAAAAAAAAAAAGAAAAAGGAAAAACAGGGCTAGGATCAGAAAGGAAATGCAAGTGACAAAAGCAGAGACCTCGGGGCAAAGGTACTTTTTTTACCTGTTAGGAATTGCCCTTCTGAACTTTGGGAGAGACCCATGTCCATCGCGATGGGTGTTTGCCAACGCATCATGATCTTCTCCCTTTACCTATCCGAGCTTACCCCTTTTCCACCCTTCTGTGATACCCTTGTCGGTGCTCTCCGGTGTACTTTCTCTCTGGTTTGGCACAGCCTGACAGACTCACACAGGCCACACCGCTCGAAGCTGGCCAGAGCACGGTACTTTTTGACTTGTGCCTCACTGGCTGATGGAACCTGGCCCTGTTCTCCCGGGATGTTGGATCGATCTCCGGGATATTATTATTGACCCACTGCACTGCCGTACCACGGGGTTTTCTGTTCCGCTCCCGGGAAAAGAACTATTTCATCTGACTTGCCGCCATTGACAGTCGACGCATCATTCCATCATCTTGGAAGCCTGCCCTTCTTCGATTACCGCACAGTACTTTTGCTCCGCGGGGAATGCTCTCCGGATTCCGGGAGTCGACATTGATTACTCGAAGTGGACATTGATTAATCGAAAGACACAGCTCAAAGATTGCTGCCATTGGTGATCTTCATCATGAACGTGAGAACAAAACTTAGGAAAACACGGGAGGATAATGCCGGCGCCAGGCTGTGCTGCCCTTCGAAAGAAGCATCCTTCAATTATCGACTCGGTGAATGAGTCGTCAGACGAGGGTCTGACTGAAGAGAATGCGACCATGGAGTTTCTCATATAATCCTGCTGCTCCCTCGCTAAAGATATTCGGTTATGTTACTTATTCTTCAGGCCATGTCATCTGCGGTCTCTCCCCTCTCGTTTCGTGTTTCGAGTCGTCTCCTCAGAAGGCACAAGCCGCACGGCTTCCAGCACCTTCTGGCGCTTGTCTACTCGTTGTCATTCTCTTTCCCTCTCCTCTGTACTTGAGTCTGTCGACTCTTGCCCACCATGACGAGAGATTGGGAGGACATAAAAGACGACATTAGACAGCTCTACTTGGAGCAGGATCTGACCTGTACCGAGGTAATGTTGGAGATGCAGAGACGGGGATTTCACAAGTCGTGAGTACGGCGGATGCCTTTCAGGTCAATATTCCGCTGCTGAACAAGAGAGCAGAAGACGCTCGTACAAGAACTGTTTCAAGCGCTGGGGCTTTAGAAAGACTAGGAGACGAGCTGGAAATATTGATACATTGCCACGGGGATTGTCAATTGACAAAGCGATGCCGACCGATGATGATGATACTACATTATCACCGTTCAGCGATCAGGCAGGTCCGAGGTGAGAATCCAATAGACCTCTTCGTCTTGAAACAACCTGCTCATAAAAGGCTCCGCTTCCAGGGATTCGCAGGCAAACAACCTCGTCTCCTTCGCACCGAGCACAACCGTGGCATACCCTACTAGCCCTGGGACTCATGTCTCAGACCATCCTGAGTTCGGAGAGCCCCTGTCTATGTTTGACCAGACTTTCGCGAACATACTGTTGAACTGCCAAGACGAATCGGGCTACACGAAGCTTCATCGAGCTGTCATGAACGAACAGGCAGACGAGGTGATAGCCTTGCTGAGCGAAGGGGCAGCAATCGATATTGAGGATCGGAAGGGCAATCTGCCGGTGCATTACACTGCTGACCATCAAGACGACAAAATTGTCAGATTTCTACTCGGCTATCGCGTGGGCAAAACCGAGTCCATGGTCAAGCAAGATTTTGCTCGACTCACACTTGACCATCGAAATGGGGACGGAAATACCCCTCTGCATCTGGCCATTTCGGCAAGAAGCTTAAATCATGATTACAAAAGCAGCATTGTGACCCACCTTTTCAAGGCCGGGGCCAATCCTCATATCCCCAACTGCCTTGGTATGACTCCGATACACAGGGCTGTGGAACTCGTCTCGCCGACCATGAGCTGGAACCATGGACGTCACATTGACAAGATGTTGACGGCCAAGGCCACCGAGCTCACAACCGAGAAGATAACGTCTCTGTTCAAGCTCTTCCTCGCAAAGTCATACAATGCTTGGGCTGATGGTGACAGCCACCTGAACGCTTTGTTCAGGACCTTCCTGGGGAATGGTGCTGATCCGGATGTACCGATTGGACCAAGCTGTCAGCGGTTATTGACATACTTCTTGAACTACTGCCATAAGGCTCGTTATGTCTATCAGAATTGTGACCTCTAGCTTGCCGCCTCGATATGTGAGAATTTAGATGTCGCAAGAGTCAACAGCATAGGCGACACATGCGTACATGAGCTCATTAGATTCGTGGGTACTTGGCACTATGATCCTTCCATATACCAATTACTCCAGATCGTGGTGCAAAGGGGAGCGGATGTCAATCACCTGAACATGGCGCGGAAATCACCTCTGATGCTGCTCTTGGAGAGAAGGCAGCTTGTCGACGAGGTCTACATGGTGCTGGCGTTCCTTCTCAATCGCGGAGCAAATCCATTGATCCCCAATGCAGCGGGGGACTTTCCGATATATGTGGCTGTTCGAAACAATCCCTGGCTGGGATCCAAGGTTGCAAAAATGATCCTCCTCGTCGACAATGGATTAGACACGATCATCCCCTGGCAGTTTACCTGGTGGCAATCGTGGATGCACGCTATCACCTCAGAAGATTGGGGCACGTCGGTAACGGTGCTTCAACAGGCTCGCCACGCACCAGCACCGGATATCGCAGCCCTACTATACCGTCTGGCGTCGGCCGTTCTTGCCGAAAAACATCTGCAGCGAGCAAAAGGCCGGTATGAGAACAGTGAGAAAAGCCCTGAGCAACAAAACCAACACCGGACCATTGTGCGAAATATACTCCTGAAGGATCCGGGTCTGGATATTGATCCAACTTGGTTCCTGTACCTGCTGGAATTGTAACTTTGCAAGTAGATATTTGTTTACTCATGTTGATATAGACGATACCTTAGCTTTTTTCATGTTTTACTATATTTTCGGTCTGCGACTTACCTCCATGAACGCTTCCTGGTCATTTGAGGGAGACCCGGGGGTCAAATGTATCCGTAATAAATGACCTCATTAAGGAGAATTGGTTAGATACTCGGTTAGGACCGGCCACTATCTGGACTTCTTTCCGACATGCAGCTAAACGAAACCCCCAGCGCTGTTTAACTCCACCTCCGACATCGCCGTATGATCATCAGTTGCAGGGGAATCAGAAGTGACTCGATAAAGGAACGGCCTACTAGTACAAGTGACATTGATATTAAAGAGAAACACACTTGCAGCATTTGCGGAATACACTATTTCATCTCCAGGCCCAGCCATCTACTTCTTGTGGCTGCTCCAAGATGCATCTTCTCTCCGAACCAGACGTCTCTCGCATTCTGAGAAACCTAACTCCAGACCAATGCCACATCTTACTCGACGCTCTGAGCGAAGCCCTGGTAACCGTCTCATCAGAGACAACAAAACCCGAACCAGAGCGTCTCATCTACCAACCCCTCCGCACCACCATCACCACCAAAGACCAGAATCTATCGCTCTTCATGCCCGTCTCCAACACAGCCAGCACAGGCATCAAGATCGTCACAGCCTCCCAGCGCGAAGGCATCATCGGGGTGATCAACATCTTCTCGCCGGAGGGCCGGCTCCTCGGCCTGCTCAGCGCCGCAGAAGTCACAGCCTTTCGCACGGCCCTCGCAACCATGACGCTGTTTACCCGCTGCACGTCTATCGCAAAGAACCACATCTTGATTTTCGGCTCGGGACGTCAAGCAGAGTGGCACGCGCGGCTGGCGCTGCTGCTGGTTCCAAAGCTAATCCAACGAATCACCTTTATCAACCGGGGTCGCAGGCGGCTGGAGGAGTTGGAGAGGGATGTGATTATGGAGTTGAGGGCTTCGCATCCGGATATCGAATTCGAAACGCTGGTCAGGGAGGGTAGTGACGATGCTGAGTATGAGGCACGACTGCGCGCGGAGGTCGCCTCGTGCGATGTCATCTTCAGTTGCACGCCGTCTACGGAGCCCAATTTTCCCTACGGCTATCTTTCGTCTACGACTACGGCCACGCCTAAGCAGCGGTTTATTTCGCTAATTGGGTCGTACAAGCCGCATATGCGCGAGGTTGACGCCGAGACGATCCTCTCGGGTGGCGGGAAGATCTATGTTGATTCTCGGGAGGCGTGTCTTGAGGAATCTGGGGAGCTGATCCAGGCGAGGGTACGCGGGGAGCAGTTGATTGAGATTGGTGAGTTGTTTGGGAGATTGGGCAAGTCGGAGCCGATTGTGGTGCCGGAGGGGTGTAATGTGGTTTTCAAGTGCGTGGGGATGGGGATCATGGATTTGGTGATTGGGAAGAAGCTGTTGGATATCGGTGTCGAGCAGGGATTGGGGATGAATGTGGATGGTTTCTGACGTTCTTTGAGATCGCCTCCTAACTCTGGACGTACTGAACATGGATGAGCAGCAATACTAGGCAATCTATTTATATATAGAGAAGTTATGCCTGAGGCACCAAACTGATGATAATGCCATCTCCTCGAACAGTCATTGTCATGTTAGAACACAGATATACTCAAATACGACCATGAGCATAAATAATGAGGCTGAGAGAGTAATAACCCTCGTACTGATGCACTGCGACTTCGACTGTGGGGTACCCCCATTTTGCTTATCAGGTCCATCAGCCGGCAACACAAGCTCATTTTCCACTAACAGACACCGAGACACCGCCCCGGCGGATCGGCTTTTTCCCCATCATAAGCACTCGTTTCGACCTCACTTGGAGTGGTGGAAGTAAACTAGAACCTGTCCTTCACTCGAATGGTACTCGACGAACAGACAATGCTCATCCATCATCCTCCTTGATTTGATCATTCCAAGACTGTCATGGACGTTTCTACCCCAGCATCTCTGGGGAATCCGAAACGTCCCCGCGTTTCGGAGGAAAACCGCAAAAGAGCTGTGAGAGCGTAGGTTCCGTCTATGACCCCCCTAATGCCTCAGTTTGTTTGTTACTGTGTGCTGTGAGGTTCTATAATTGACTTTCTCAGATGCGATGGTTGTCGACGAGTCAAGGAGAAATGCGAGGGAGGCGTGCCCTGTCGGCGGTGTCTGCGTTATCGGCGACAGTGTGTCTTTACTCACCCCGATCATGCAGAGAAACTTGCGCGCTCCTCGTCAGTCTCGTAAGTTTGATTCTATCCTGGCAGCACAATCCTTTTCTTGGTGTCCGCAGGCTCATCATGTACCTCAGCCTTCTGGAGCGCACCGCCGGCCTCACTCGACACGACATGGCTGAGGCAGAGCGGATCAGACTCATGGAGCGGATCCTGGAGTACTATGTGCCCAACATCTCCTTTGACATTCCGTCGTTGAGGAAGGCTGCTGAGGAGCTGAAGAGTAAGCACCGGGGCTCGGAGTCTGATGTCCCCTCGACTCGTGTTGAGGGCGAGGACCTTGAGGATCTTGCTATCGAGGATGAGGATTTTATGATCAAGGCTTTACCTGATAATACGACACGTATGTATACAGCTTCCTTGTGATTTATTTAGAGAGTTGACTGATAGAGAACATAGAATACTCGGGAGAGTTCTCATATTTGAACTTCTCCATGAAGATTCGGAGAAAAATTGATGAATGGATGAACGCTGCGGCACCAGAGGTATGTATTGACGTTCCCAAAAGTCTCACTTTGCTGACCGTCCAGGCATCTACCGAAGCGGAGCCGTTTGAGGAGAGATGGCGGGCGACACAGCTACAGTCAGGCTCTTCGATGGTTTCGGCATCCATCACCTGTCTGCCGCCTCGTTATGTGGCAGATTTTCTGGTTCAAATCTTCTTCAAGTATGCCCAGACAAATAATTTCTACGTAGAAGAGGACTGGCTACGGGAAAAGCTGCACACATGTTATACGAACCCATCGAGCCTTTCGTCCGACGATGCTGGCTCAGTCTGCTCAATTCTCATGGTCCTGGCGGTTGGGACACAGTTTGCTCACATGGAGTCTGCCACTCCTGTCAATCGATTATCGGCCGACTCATCGATTAACGATGACCATCACTTCTCGGAAGATGAAGTCGGGCTCACCTTCTACCAGTTTGCGTCGAAATTGCTTCCCGATATCATCGCCACGGCCTCGGTTCGGAGTGTTCAGGCCTGTCTGCTGATAGGGACATATCTACTACCTCTCGATACGTCTGGACTCTGCTATACATACTTTGGACTAGCACTGAAGATGGCTATTCAGAATGGTATGCATCGGAAGTATCAGGGCGAGGGGCTCAGTCCGCGGATGATCGAGGTTCGCAACCGCGTCTTTTGGACGGCGTACACTATAGAGAAGTAGGTCATTCCCTTTGCCAGATTAATGGCATATGCTCATCAAATCAGGCGCGTTAGTATTCTTCATGGAAGGCCGGTCTCTTTATCGGATGCGGATGTTGATGCTGCGATGCCTGTTGACTTTCCCGGTCTGATGCCCACGGGCCAAGTGTCCAACCACACTAACATGGTGACACTGATCAAGTTGACATTGAAACTGGGTGAAGTTTCAAACGAGATGTGCGTATACTGCGTACACCTGAGTTTTGTCATTAGATGAGCGCTGACGTTAGCAAGATCACTGCTGCGGAGATCTCGAAAAGGTCAACAGCAGGATTGTCTTGAGCGGTTACTCAGTCTGAGAAAAGGTCTGCTGGACTGGTGGGCTAGCCTACCAGAAGAGACTGATTGTCGAGATCTGAACCCCTCCGGGCCCCTATTCCGTTCGAATGTACACTTGAAACTCGACTACTGCTTAACGAGAATCTTCCTTGGGCGACCCTTCCTATTCAGCAACATGAAGTCCACCAACCCAGCTCTATTCCAAGGCCCACCGTTCAAGACAACATCCGGACTGTCGAAAAACTGGTCCACGCTCGTCACCGACTGCGTCGAGGCTGCACTCGAGATCATCGATCTCTGTCGGCTGCTCCGTGATGAGACCGGTCTTGCTCGAGCGTCCTTTACCGAATTCAGCTCCTGTCGCGCCGCGCTTCTGGTCATTCTAGCCCAGAGCTTGACCAAGCGGACAGAGAGGCTGCGCGAAGCGCTAGAAAAAGGCATGGCCTTGATCAAAATCATGTCGATGGGAGTGGGCTCGGCCAGGTCCGCCGTCAGCGTGATCGAGGCGCTCGAGCGGGCCATTCGCCGTCTCGAAGAGTGGAGCGAAACACAGGCCCAAAGAAATGCCGGTGCAGTCGAGTCCGCCTACGATCGCTTCAAGAACTGGGAGATGCTATGGAAGACCGGACCTATCTCCCCAGGAACGACGGTCACGTTCCCTGAACAGTATACCCCGGCGCGCCCCGGAACTGGGATTCCCCCTGTGCCTGTCACGCCGATGACCGGCAACGACGCCATGGAAGGCGATGTCGCCAGTGCGGATATTGCAGGCTCGTCGGACTTTTCTGCGCCCCATGCGTTCTCCCAAATGCCGCCTTTGGGATTCGACCACTTTGTGTCCAACTTTCCGCAGGAACTGGGCGAGTTCACTGCCATTCCCTGCTTTGAGACTGACGCTCAACAGGGCCTTGGGAGTGATATGAAGCCACCGGATACAAGGTGGATGCAGTTCATGGGCGAATAATATGGACATGAGCTACTGAAGACGCGCGTGCTATATCTGTGCTTTCAGGCAGGGCAATTTCCGGTTGGGAAATTATAACATAACCAGGCTATTAACCGCGCATTTCACGCATGATACCTATTTTGACATATCAACAATGCTATATATACATCAACAATCGCAGAAATTGATCGCAGGGTATTCTCCTTCGTAAGACAATATGCAAGCTAATCGAACGTGACCTTCTTCCCCTGGAACGCCGCCATCGACTTCTGCTCCTTGGCCTTCCTGGCCGCCTCCCAAGAAGGATGCAACGGCTTATCATCGTTGACATTCTTCTTGTTGGAGCCGCCGGGAGGACCACGGCGCGGTTGGTCATCCCTCTGCCGGGGTCTGTCAGCTCGTCCCTGACCCAGGCCACGCTTCCCTCTCGGCCCTTCAGAGCCATCCGTAGCGCCCCGACGCGTATCCCAGCCACTATCTCTATTCTTCCACTCATTCTCCTTTTGTTTCTTGATATGGTTCGCTCCGCTCCCGTACTTCTTCTCCCAGAGGGCACGGCGAGCCTGCTGGCCCATTCTGTTCTTGCGGCGCGGTGGGCCCGCTACGCCCTCGAGGTCTTCGGGCTCGGACTCGGAGCCGGAGAAGTACCCTCCCATTGTCAGAGAGGGGAGGAAGGTTGTGCTCGTTGCTGGGGTGGAGGTGGATTTCTTGGACTTCTTCTTGGGTTGGTCGGGGGAGGCGGAGCGGGAGATGTCGGAGTAGTGGGCTGGGTTGTGGGAGTCGTCGGAGTCTGAGGCTTCTTCGGCGTCGCTTTCGCCGTCGCTGTCGGAACCTGAGCCTGGGGCCAGCCGTGCGTCGAAGTGGGAGTAGTCTACGCTCTCGGCGTCGTCCATGTCGATGCCGCTTCCTTCTTCATCTGCTTCCCCAGACGCTAGCTTCGTGGATCTTGCAGCGGAGTTGGACGCAGTCCGGCTGTCTGGTTCAGATCCTGACTCCGGCCCCGATCTTCCATCTAACGCTGGCTCTGGCTCGTGCTCTTTGCTTTCACTCTTGCGTTGATCGGTGGACCCCTTCTTCTGTTCCGGCCCACTCTTCTTGCCTGCCGGCGCACCCTCCAATCCAAGTAACTGCCTGATCCCGTCCATAATACCCGGAAAGACATTCTTCACCGGATTCGACTTGTAAAGCCTTGCCGTGACATTCGCCTCAGCCGTACTCCGCGGCCCCTCCGTAGAGATATTCTTCCGCTCCTTGAACTTCAGAAAAACAGGCGACTCGGCAATCCGCTTCGTCTTGACGAGCTGCTTGAAGAGGTATTTATCCGCCGTGGACTGGTAATTGAGAGTCTGTCGCACCGTCAGCGTCAGCATCTGCGTCAACCCTTCGAACTCTGCACTCTTTGCACTTGGATGCGCATCGCATCACCTACCTTAATAACCTTAATCTCCTCCTCGATCCTCGCCAGCGCCTCGGGCTTATTCTCGCTCTTGGCTGTCTTCTCCCTCCGGCCGAGTTTCTGGCGCTCAAAGGCGCGCGCGGTCTTGAGGGCCCGCGATAAGGCGGTCACGCCGTTTTCGAATTTGGCGGTTAGGCGCGCGAGTTTGATGTCGACGGGTCCGGAGGCGGAGGCTCGGTCGTTTAGGTCGGAGAATTTGCGTTTTGGCATTTTGTTTTGTCTTTTGTCGAGGGTTGGTGATTAGGTGTGTGTGGTGGTCCTGGGTGGAAAGTTGGATGCGGAGATGGAGATCTTTTTTCTGCGGCGGGTAAATGCCAAGAAGTGGATTCGGTGCTTTTCGATTGGGATGGGATGGGTTTCATCATACGGGGATTCTGACGCAGTTGGATCTTTATGAGATAGAATAGCTTTCTATACTGAGTATCGCTGAGGGTTTCTAATTAATACGCTCGTTCGTGGCTGTGGTTTACCTAGTTGCTGCGCAATGTCTGTGTCCAATGGCGGCGGTGTAAATCGCCTACGGAGTGCTAGGTGTGCTATGTTCCACGGTGTTGAATCAACGATTCATCGAATTCATACGCGGTATGTACATACAACAAGGTGAAAGATACGGATACATTCTGGAGCTCTATTTCTTTTCATCCTCCTTCTTCTCCTCCGGCTTGGGGGTGGGGAGCTTGAACTATATGAATCATATTAGTTTTATCGATCCATCAGGCTTAGTTACCACTTACCGAGTCAGGTTTCCTGTCAACACCCTCACCGACAGGCTCCCAAGCAGCGGTGCCTCCCTCGAAGTTCCGGAAAGCCTGTGTCAGCTCAAGCGGCTCAATGACAATGCGCTTCTTCTCTTCATCGTAGCGCAGCTCGGTGTAGCCAGTCAAAGGGAAATCCTTGCGGAGAGGGTGTCCGTCGAAACCGTAGTCGGTCATGATACGACGCAGATCGGGGTGGCCGCTGAAGAAGACACCGAACATGTCGTAGACCTCACGCTCGTACCACAGAGCTCCTTCGTACAGACCGGTAACACTGGGCACGGGACTGGCCTCGTCGGCATAAGTCTTGACACGGATACGAGAGTTATAGCGGACGCTGAGTAGGTTGTAGACGACCTCGAAGCGCTGGTCACGAGTGGGGAAATCAACGGCGGTAATATCGGACACCTGGGTGTACTCGGCCGCGGTGTGGTATTTCAGGAAGCTCATCACGGGGATGATGCCGGACGGAGGAACGTAGATTGTGAGCTCATCCTTCCACACAGAGAACTGCTGGACGTATTTGGGCATGCAGGACATGACATATTGGCCGTACTTGTGCAGGCTCTCGGCCTTATCCTGGTACTTGTCGGCTGGGTTGACGACCGGTGCGCGAAGGGCTCCTTGGGCTATACTCAAGTCAGTTAATTGAGTTCGGCTTCTCCTCATTAAAGATATTAGTCAATTGCATACGTGGACGGTGGGCTTGGCGCATATTCTCAGGCTCGGGAACAGTTGAGGCCTTGGAGGCGAGCTGCACGGTCGACGAGAAGGCACGGCATGTCTGGGATGACCTCGCGGCCGATGCCAGCGAGCGGCCAGTGCCCAATCGCATCAAGGAGCGAGCAGAGGCCATGGTGGAGCACAATGGCGGATCCGGAGAAGGAAATTGAGACGTTGGAGGGGCGGTTCAAGCAACCGGGGACATCCACAGGGAGCTGTACGGAGAGGACTTCGAGGTTGCTGGGAATCGCAGAGTCACGTGCATGCTGACATAAACCACAGAAAATGCAAACTAATCAAACAAGGCAAACACGATGTGGCAGCTCCGCGTCCAACTTCGCTCTCTCTTTCTTCGCCTCAAACTCTCTCTTCCTCTGCTGTTGCTGCTGCAAAGTCCTGCTCCCTCCTATCAACGTTTCCTTTTCTCTCCTTCTCCCCTTTCTCAACATCTTTGCTTTCTTGTCTAGAGTCCTCTGGATTTTCTTGTCGCTTTACTGTCCTTCCAGCGACTGATCATTTTTTTTTTCACTCGGTTCCTTCGCCTCTTGTACCTTCCCCCTTCTTCTCCGGGTTCGGTTTATAGGTATTGGGGTTTCGCATCCACCTGCACATACGTACTCTAGTACACTTTCACAAGGACGAGCAATATGTCGAGTCGCCCGCAAATAGATTCTGTCATCGATGATGACGATGAGTTCTGGTACGTTTGGAGTCCTTTTCTAGCGCTGGTGTTGTACGGCGGTTGGGCTGACAACTCTTGACTTTAGCCCTCTCTGCATTGAAGAATTCGATCTGTCCGACAAGAACTTTAAGCCATGTCCCTGCGGTTATCAGGTGAGTTACTCCTTGCATAGCTGCCTTCCTTGCTGCCTTATGGTGTGCTTTGGCGCAACTTCTCTTCTAACCATGACCAATCCAGATCTGCCAATTTTGCTACAACAACATCAAGACCCATAGCGAAGAGGGCCGATGCCCCAACTGCAGGCGCGTTTATGATGAAAGCACTATACAATACAAGGTTCCCGATGCAGATGAGTACGTTTTAGATTTTCCCCGCGTTGGAAGACTCCCTTCCTCCGCTTCACCAAAATGTCTATTTCTTGGCGCTAACGGCTCCATTTTCACACTAGGTTCAAAGCCGATTTGGCCCTGAAACATCGAAAGGCTGCCGCCGCAAAAAAGAAGGAAGCTGAAAAGCGCGAGATCGAGGCTTCCAGCCGGAAGAATCTAGCCGGAGTTAGGGTCGTACAGAAAAACTTGGTTTACGTGATCGGCCTCAACCCCACAATACGCGACGAGAGTCAACTACTTCAAACTTTGCGCGGGAAGGATTATTTCGGTCAATACGGCGAGATTGAAAAAATCGTTGTCAGCAAGGCTAAACCAGGTGGCAATCCCAACCAGGGTATCGGTGTCTACGTGACATATGCGACCAAGGCGGATGCTGCAACCTGTATTGCTGCTGTGGACGGATCTACTAACGGCGACCGTGTACTCAGGTATGCCAGCTTGCATTTCCCTGTCAAGTTCATTCGCAACTCTCAGCTAACTGATCTATTTAGGGCACAATATGGGACTACCAAATATTGCTCATCGTTTCTCCGCAATGAGCAGTGTAATAATCGAAATTGTACTTTCCTGCACGAGACGGGCGATGACAGTGATAGTTATAGCCGACAGGATCTCTCTTCGATGAACACACTGTCCAGTCAGCGCCCCAACGGTATTCCTAGCGGACCCAGTCACGCCATACCTGCACATGTCGCTCGATCCTCAGCTCTACCTATCTCCCAGCCAATGCGCAGACAGGCCAGCAAGGATGATGCTGCTGGCACTGCTCTCCCTTCATCAGCTAGTTGGGCAAACAAAGATAGTCCCATCAATCGCACCAGACGAGCTAGTCTAGCGGGGAGTCAAGCTTCTCAGAGTCCTCGTCCAGTGCATGCCACGGTCGCACAGGCCGTAGAGGAAGTCAAGAAGATCGAGAAGCAGCCTCAGGAGCGACGCCAGACACCGGTACCTTCGGAAGCACGCCCCGCCACTCCTCAACAGTCGGCTCAGGCGCCACCTGACCCTATCGCACCCCTCCTCGAAAATATACTCAAGGCGGTCAATTCCCCGGATTTCAGGTTCATCTTCTCTGCGGCCGGTCTCCCTAAGGAAGAAGTTGCTCTTATTGAGAACCATCCTTCGTTCATTGACCCGTATGGTGGCGTCAAGCGTCGAGCCATGCGGGAGAAGGCGGAGCAAGAGCGCGCGAAGAGAGAGCAGGAGCTTCTTCAAAATGCGACAGCCGAGGAGGAAAGCCGAGAAAGTGGAAGTCTGCAACTAGGTGGTGAACCAGATGACGCTCACCCACAAAGAGGTCGTGGAGGCCGTGACTCCCATGGTGCTATTCAGCCCCCGTCTCAGCAGGGTACCACGAACAATTCTGCGATCGGGTCACCTGTGTCGGCCGCTAGCCACCAGTTCCAAGGGCTCAACCTCGCCGGTCGTAGCTTAACCCCGCTACAGCAACAGCAATTGATGCTGCTCAAGTCTGCCAGCAGCCAGCAGGCTGGCCTGGTGGATCCCTTGCAAAGCGGGTTGGGTTCGACCGTTTTGGATCAATCCAGCCAAGTTCGTCAAGGCCTTCTCCAGTCGCAGATGGCGCAGTTCAATGCCCTACAGGCTCAGAACCGTCAGTCCTCGCGGTTCTCTTTCACCAACGATGCCAATCCAAAGAACCTTCCCAACGTCAGGATGCTCAGCCAGCAGGCTGGCTTGATGCAGTCCGGGACGCCGAACCCTTTGGCAGCACCTAGCCCTCAGCATGGACTCGCCAGCAACTTCTACACTAGCGGAGTTCAAGGGCCACCACCCGGCCTGAAGACAGCTGGTACTCCTCCCATCAGTGGAGGCGGCATGTTTGCTCAAGGTCACGGATTCACCACGAATGCCAACCTCGGTTTGGGCGGCAACGTTGGGAAGCAGGAAGCCAACCCAGAGTTGATGCGCGAGTTGTTGCGAGGTCGAAGTGGCACAAGTGCCGGTGGATTGCAAGGGCAGGAGGCCGCTAAGCGTGAGTTCATGTTTCCTTTTCTCCAACAGCACCAAACCCCCCCTCCCCTGACTCCTGCCAATGGCCTTCTCAGCTCTTTCTATGGTTCCCAAGCGGGGACTTTCTCCGAAGCTGGGCCACAGAAGCAGAAGAAGAAGGGGAAGAAGCACAGACATGCTAACACTTCCTCCGGTGGAGGCGGTGTAGTAGATCTTGCGGACCCGAGTATTTTGCAGGCGAGGATGCACCAGGTCGGTGCCAATACCACAGCTGGGCAAGCGCTATATGGGAGTCAGGGTCAAGGTGGGTACAATCACTCCATGATGTATGGAGGCGGTTTCAACCGCTGGTGATTACATTCTCCCCTTTTGTCGCTCTCCAGTCTTCTCTCCTCGCATATTTCTTTCTTGCTTGTTGTGATGACCATCTTTGATTTTCTTGCTCGTTTCTCTTTCATGACACGATATCATATTTCCCTCTTCGTTTTCACGTGGTGCAGGATATGCGTTTGTCTTTTTGATTCCCGAGTCTGACCTCTGGCTTTTGCGATCTGATTCACACTCTGCAACGAAGCATTGGGCAATCGGCTCTGAAAATTGCAAGCAGTTATGGCGGATTGCCTTTGGCGTTATATTTGTGGCGGAGTTCTTGATGTGTCATTTTCATCCCTTTATTCTTTACTGTTTTTTCGTATTACCAGCATCCTCTGGGATGAGTGACGTCGCATTTTTATGAAGATCTCATTTTCTTCTGGCCGACATTGACTTGGCTGTCGTACTTTGTCTTTTTCTTTCTTTTGCATCCAAGCTGGCTTGATCTATCAGCGCGGTGAGGTCCGCTCGGTCTGGCCATGGTTCCATGTACGTTAACCTCCCTGCCCTGACTTTGGTAAACTGAAGCAGGGCCGTCTATCTGAAGTCAAATTCTCACAATCACTGTTCATATAGACACCGTTGCCCTGCGTCTGACTGGTCAACCTAGCCGGGGAATTTTGTGTAATCGTCTGCCCACAGTTCTTCGTATATTTTGTCTGATCTGCTTCTGCCCTTGCTCTGGAGAGTTTACTGTCTGCACCATGTCGCGTTGATCTTTTTGATACCCATTCTTCACCCACCTCGTGCATTTCAAAAGACTGACCGGAGCAAGTAGTGGACGAAGATTTCCCGCCTCTGGGGACTCCGCTTAAGGACAAGCGCCCCGTCGACAGCTTTGGCTTCCTCCTCCGATCTCATCTTCCCAGTGACACTCAAGGGACCGCTCGCGCCGGAACCCCAACACTTCCCCCCGGTCTTCCTTTGCCACACGCTCACCCGGCATCGTCGTTGTTTCAGAGCCCTTTGAATCCGTCGAGCCCTTCTCTGTCGATCTCTATGCCACCCCCTGGCCTCAATATCACACTTTCTAAGCCCGGAACGCCATACCAGAACTTTTCGGAGATAGAATCTCAGCGGCCGTCTCCTGAGCCCCAAGAAACTCCTGAAAGCGTTCCACCTTCTACCAAATTCAAGAACGTCTCAGAGATTTCCCTGGGTTCGCCTGTACCAAAGTCTGCACAAAAAGCCCGGTTACAGGCTAAAGCCGAGTTTTCAGCAAGTTCAGATGACAGGAGATTGAGTGTGAAAGATGCAGATACCACCATTAGTCGTCCTAACAAGAAACCGTCAACGAAGCCCAAGCCAATGAAGCTTGATCTACACTTCACACCAGTTCAGCCCCAAGAAACTCTGTCCTCGAAAGCAGAATCTCCCGCTCAGATTGCTCCTCTCAGCCATGTTGCAGCGCCCGTTTCTGCCGTCGGGTCAAGACCAAATACTCCTATGACAGGTGTCTCCCGGGCTTCGGACTCCTCGGTTCCTCGGCAGCCGCGGGTTCTTCGCGTGGTCGACACCCCCAAGACCGAGACGCCGCCTCCTGCTTCCACCTCTCAGTCGGCTGCTTCTCTCCCGGCAACTTTGAAGACACGTTCCAGACGGCCAAGCATTTCTTCGCTCAGTAGGCCCGACACTCCCGGTGATTTTGGCTCTGAAGCGGATCTGTACACGTCTGCATCCGTCTCTCGTGCCAATTCCCCTCCCGCTTCTTCTAGGATTGGTTCTGCACCTGTGCGCTCTGTCACCAAGAGTCAAGCCAAGAAAGAACGCCGACAAAAGGCAAAGGAAGCCGAAGCTAAGAAACAGGAGGTTACCTCTGTGGCAGAAGAGCCAGTTCAAGCCCCTATTATCGGCAGGAAACGCAAGACCAAGAAAGCTCCGACAGGCAATGCTGATGCATCCAACACCAGCACAGATAATGCGCCTGAGCCGACAAAAGTCAGTCAGCCCAGCCCTCAAGAAGTGGCTGAGAAGGTTGAACCGAAGATTGAGGAGACGAAGAAGAATAAGCAGGAGAAGCCCCCGAAGCCCCATATCGAAGAGAAGCAACCCATATCTGAGAAGAAGCCGGCAGAGGAATGGCGCTCGAAGAACACTCTGGAACAGCTGATCAAGGATTCAGAACTAGGCGGCGTCTCGATTAAAGATCTGTTTTTGGAACGGACTTCGCCATTACAAGCCTTACTTGCTCAGCTGCACAAGGCTGGCCAGCTGGATCTAAACAGTCACCCTCTCTTCAATCCTTCGAATCTCAGCCAGCGCTTCGACATGAAGTGTACATCTGACGACTACGAATCTTTGAAGCAGCCTATCGAGTTGACCGAGGAGCACCGAAAAGCCCTACTTCGTGGGGAGCCTGTCCGCCTCCATTCTTCTTCTACCCAGCTGAAGGACCGCTGCCTCATCACGCCTCGCGGGTGTGTCCTCCATCACTTGTCGCCCGAGGAAGAAGAGAGGTATCTTGCCTTGGAAAAGAGCATTGGATGGGCAATCGATTCCTTCCAGGAATATCCGGCAGCACTTATTACAGAACCCGATGTGACCAATCGTGGCGGGGGTTTGGATACGCTCTTCGCCACGCCCGAGAACTTCAATATCTGCTGGGTAGATGAGACTACAGCGAATCTTTCATCTGCGGCACATTCTGGATCACCTCCGGCTGCCGAAGCATCTCTCTCGTCGACTGTCTCTGCTCCGCCAAATGTCCTGTCGACTATGGAGGCGGACAGTACGCGTAGCCATAACTGGGCTATTGCGAGCACTGCCGAATTGGCCAACGCGACGGCAGCTTCAGTCAGGTCTTTTGCAGCTGCTACTGCGAAACATATGCTTGGAGCTGCCGGTGTGGTTATGGGGACTATTCCAGACCTCGACGATGCTGTTGGTATGACTGATGAGGAGCTGCGTTCATTTGCTCTCAAGTCCCAGAAGGACCTTGAAGGCTCGCGAAAGGAACTAGATGCAATTGATAAAAAGCTCGCTGCCTTGTTCAAGCGCAATAAGAAGCTTGCTCAGCAGGCTCTTGCTACGACTGTGGAGGTTTAGCATGTCTATGGATAGGGTGGTGCGCCTGGCATCACACACCATTAGAATAGTCATGTTGACTGGGTATCATCGTGTCGTTCACTTCTCTGCACTATTGAATGACGAATTGTACAGTATAAAAAGCCATGCAGCGGATTGTTTTCTTTTCTTCTTCTTGTACGTTTGAGAGCCTTGCCTTACCCCATCCTTATGATACTCCAATATGATTACTCTTGAAATTAGGACGTATTCTCTGCGCTATGATCTTCAAGCTTCTAATCAGGCACTTGTATCATGTTCATCAGTCATATACCCAGTGCGGGTATCTCAGATCTATATGTCAAAAGGAACAATATGCCACCAGTCCCAGGTTTCTACAATCCTTTAATACCATCTTCGTATTGACGAAGATCGTACTCCTCGGGATACGTCTCGAGAATGCGCTTGAGCTCCTTCATCTGCTCCTTCGCTTCCTCCGTCACCTCATCATACACACCCTCGAAAGCCGCTCGAATGGGAGGCTTCTTCTCACGCTCCGCATCCCCAAATTCTTTCAGAACCGCCTTGCGCAGCTGATCGCGCGTCTCCTGCTCCAGATTCTCATTCCACAGCCCTTCATTCTCCAACCATTTCCGCAGTCGAATGATCGGATTGTCCCGGCGCTTCCAGTCCTCGACCTCCACCCGCGCCCGGTACGCGAAACTGTCGTCGCTCGTACTGTGGTGCGAGACACGGTAGCTCATCGCCTCGACGAGGACCGGACGGCCACCGTCCGTGAGCGCGATGCGCCGCGCTTCCCGCATCGCCTCGTACACGGCGAAGATGTCGTTGCCGTCGACGCGGATCGTGTCGATGCCGTAGCCCACGCCGCGGCTGGCGATGCCGTCGCCGCGGTACTGCTCCAGCGTCGGGGTCGAGATGGCGTACCCGTTGTTGCGGCAGATGAAGACTACGGGGCAGGACCGCGTGGCGGCTATGTTCAGGCCGGCGTGGAAGTCGCCTTCGCTTGCGGCGCCCTCGCCGAAGTAGCAGGCTACGATGCGCGGCGGGGTGTTGGGGTTTTGGAGGGCTTGGAGTTTCAGGGCGTAGGCGGCGCCGGAGGCTTGGGGGATCTGGGTTGCGAGGGGGGAGGAGATGGTGTGCTTGCATTATGTCAGTTTGGTTATAGGTGGATAAGTTGGAGGGGCGGGGCTTACTGTGCGGGGGTAGTTCATGCCGTAGTGGACTGGCATGTTACGTCCTCTGCCGTTGTCGTTGCGATTGGCGAAGAGTTGGCTCATGAAGTCTTTGAGGGTGAAGCCGCGTTGTTGGAAGACACCTGTTTCGCGGTACTGGGCGAAGACGACGTCGTCGGGCGTCAGGGCGGCTGCCGAGCCTACGCTGATGCCCTCTTCTCCTGCGGAAACCTGCACGGGGTTAGACTTGTCGGGTCTGCCACGGATGAGTGCTCGTACCATATAGAAGCTGAGACGCCCTTGCCTCTGGGCCTCGAACATGATCACGTCCATCACGCTCACTAGTTTTTGTCAGTGACCGTCCAATCAATGCACCAGGGTACAATCTCACCAGTGAGCATGTTCTTGTACCAGGATAATATCTCCTCATTTGACACATTGAGTGATTTCCGGTCTTTCTCCAGCAGCACTCCGTCAGAGTTCATCACTCGGTAGGTAGGGATACTCGTCGTCTCCAAAGGGTTAATGAAGGACATCTGCGTGGTAAATTTGCTGTTGACAGCACCGGGGAAGCGGACCCTGTTGTAATATTTCCGTTAGACATCTTTCTCTCTATCTATTGAGTCTGGAATTGTGCCAAATACCTATCCGATCCTGGCCGCTGGGAGATGGAACTGCCCCATCGCTTGACGGAAGGGAGGAGAGTCCGCTGGATGCGTGCTGGCCGCGGTAACCGGGCCAGAAGATTTAACGACATCATTGAAAGCGTTCACTGTAGCAGAATCTCATTGATTGAGACGGAGGGAAGAATCACAACACCCTTTTTACATTCAGGGACCGATTACTTATGATTTCTGGGGAAATGCGGAGGACTCGGTTGGCGTCGGGCCTAACGTCATGCTATCCCCGCACTTAGCCGTGGCTTCTATACAGTCTGCGACACAACAATAATGAGTATAGAATGGTTGGAATATATCTATTCATCTAGTCAATGAGACCTGTTTCTATGTAGCTTCTATACTTATGTCTTCAGTTGACTTTCGGCACCCTGGATGCTTTGGTTTGGTTCAAACAGCCATTGTTGTCTTCATATGGTCAAATCCCGGGAACGCTTACCCATGGGTAGACTCCATGTACAAAAATGTCGGCGGTAGAGTTATCGTGTATATAGGAAGCGAAGAAGAAGACGTCTATCGCTATTGGTATGTTGTGTTTGTTCAGCTTGTTGAATGCTCTTGACACTGTCATATCCGTGGCTATATATCTATAGCGACACTGACGCTTCCACCAAACCATCCTGCATTATGATCCTTCCCTTCCGGCAAAACTAATAGTGTATGCTCAGTGGGCTTCTGGGTTCAACATAAGAGTGAATAGTACCTTATGGCACGTTAATGATAGCCAAATAATAGGCTACCCTCGCTGGTTTTCTTACTAATTCTTTTGTCGTGTCGGTCCTGCACAGCAAGTAAATCGGTGACAGCTACCCCTTGACTTGAACCATCCTCACCTCCCAACGACCCTCGTCATTCTACTCACAGGTGAGCATCAAAGACTTCGAAGTTCTTCCAAGTATGCTAACCATAAGAGGTCAGTCTCGCAGTCTCGGTATAACTCATCGTCTCATTCACCACCACGGCGCCGATCTTCTCCTCTCTTCCCCGCTCGCTGAGATCCTCTCAGTCTGGCTCAGCTATCTACCGGTTACATCGCAGCACGGTTGCATCATTGCATCAAGTACTGTTGCATCGATGGGCTGATAGACTTGGTCATATTCAGGCACGATCATCCCATACTGTTCAAACAAGCATCATTCCTGGATCCTCCAATCCATACCTTCTACCTGATTGAACACGGCCCTATCACCGTCTTCTCTGCTTGGTAGTGATTGACCTGTCGTCACTCGCAAGGGCAGGTAGTTTCCGGTGGCTGAATGCTTGTTTGAAAAACTTGATATCGGATTGAACCACGAGACACGGCCTGCGCTGCATTTATAAAGGCTGCTCTTATTTCGAGTCCAAGTTCAGGGAATTTCTCATGGAGTTGCTTTCTCTTTGAACGGCTGAGCAATTCAGCACAATTTAGTCGCCATGCATGTACAAGGCGAGACAGTATTAGCGTTGCTTACTGCCGGTATACCTTCGGTTGCCGGTCAACATGTTGTGGACTTGAGTGGAGATGGTTGGACTCTAAGCAGCACAGCCTTAAATAGGACGGTGCCGGCTCATCTTCCTTCTCAAGTGCATCTGGACCTGTTTGAGGCAGGTGTTATTGGTATGGGGACTCTTCACCTTTGAAATTGCACGATCTAACGATATGTTCAGATGATCCGTGCGTGTTTTGACTTGTGCTGGATGGCAAGCAGAATCCTAATCTAATACCCCTTCGCAGATATCACGGCCTCAATGATTTCAACCTTCGTTGGATTGCTGATGCCAATTGGACGTATACCAGCAACCCGATTGAAGGCCTGTGAGTACCCACGGCGGAATCTCTACAACCATTTGTCTGATCTTTCGATTACTGATGCTTTACAGCCTTGAAAACTTCGAGTCCACATGGCTTGTCTTTGATGGACTGGACACTTTCGCAACGATCACGTTCTGCGACCAGCATGTTGGTTCAACAGAGAACCAATTCCGGCAATACCATTTCGACGTATCTCAGATCTTGAAAGGATGCAAACAAGATCCAGTGCTTAAAATCAACTTCGGGAGCGCTCCAAATATTGCAAATGCAATTGCAAAAAGCCCCGATGCCGAAGGTCAGGGTCTCCAACAACAATCCTGTCATTCCTGATTTGTTGTGCATTGAACTCATGCTTTACAGAATGGCCTTCTGGTGTACAAATTACCAACGAGTATCCAAACCGCTGGTTCATCCGCAAAGAGCAATCGGACTTTGGATGGGATTGGGGCCCTGCCTTTGCTCCAGCTGGACCATGGAAGCCCGCATATATTGTTCAAAACAACCATGCTGAACTCTACGTTCTCAATACTGACCTAGACATCTACCGGCAAGGCCAGATCAATTATCTCCCCCCTGACCAGAGCCGACCATGGATTGTCAATGCGAGTATTGACTTCTTAGGACCTGTGCCGCGTAAACCCTCCATGTCGATCGAGATCAAAGACGCTGCATCGGGATCAATCCTTTCTTCAGGACTCCTGCAAAACGTTACGGTGTCTGGAAGCTCCATTACAGGGACCACGACCGTGGACGGCGACGCTCCGAAACTATGGTGGCCCAGTGGCATGGGCGAACAGAACTTGTACAACGTGACCGTCACCGTGCAGAATGACGAGAAAAAGGCCCTGGCCAGAGTCACCAAAAGGACCGGTTTTCGCACCATCTTCCTTAACCAAAAAAATATCACTGATGACCAGCTGGCCCAAGGGATTGCACCCGGCACAAATTGGCACTTTGAGATCAATGGACACGCGTTCTATGCTAAAGGTTCTAACCTTATACCTCCGGATGCCTTCTGGCCGCGGGTGACGCAAGCTAGAATGGCACGATTGTTTGATGCAATAACGGCGGGAAACCAGAACATGCTTCGCGTTTGGGCCTCTGGTGCATACCTCCATGACTTTATCTATGACCTCGCCGATGAAAAAGGTATCTTGCTCTGGAGCGAGTTTCAGTTCAGTGACGCACTTTACCCCGTTAATGATGCATTCTTGGAGAATGTTGCAGCCGAGGTGGTCTACAATGTCCGTCGAGTAAATCACCACCCGTCCCTAGCTCTGTGGGCAGGCGGTAATGAAATCGAGAGCTTGATGCTTCCAATGGTCAAGGCAGCGGATCCCACGGGGTATTCCAAGTACATCGGGGAGTACGAAAAGCTATATATCAGCCTGATTTTGCCGCTCGTGTACGAGAATACACGCTCGATCACATACAGCCCCAGCAGCACGACTGAAGGGTACTTGTATGTCAATCTCTCTGCGCCTGTGCCTATGGCAGAAAGGTACTCGAATACTACTCCAGGCTCATACTATGGCGACACGGACTACTACAACTACGACACGAGCGTCTCCTTCGATTATAACCGCTACCCTGTCGGCCGGTTTGCGAATGAATTCGGTTTCCACAGCATGCCTAGTTTGCAGACATGGCAGCAAGCTGTTGACCCCGAAGACCTTCACTTCAACAGCAGCGTGGTGATGCTTCGCAACCATCACTACACTGCAGGCGGCTTGTTCACTGATAACTTCAAGAATTCGTCCAAAGGCATGGGTGAAATGACGATGGGTGTGGAAGCATACTATCCAATACCCAGCAAATCCGACTCTGTTGCCAACTTCAGCGCCTGGTGCCATGCAACGCAACTCTTTCAAGCCGATATGTATAAGTCCCAAATTCAGTTCTACCGCCGAGGAAGCGGAATGCCGCAGCGTCAGCTAGGCTCGCTGTACTGGCAGTTAGAGGACATCTGGCAGGCACCGACTTGGGCGGGGATCGAGTACGATGGCCGGTGGAAGGTTCTTCATTATGTGGCCAGAGACATCTATCAGCCTATTATTGTGTCGCCTTTTTGGAACTACACCACCGGTCGCTTGGAGGTGTATGTGACATCCGACTTGTGGGAGCCCGCAAAGGGCAGCGTGAAAATGACCTGGGTTGATCTGTCAGGCAAATCCATTGCTAACAATGCTGGCACGCCAGAAACTGTCAGTTTCACCGTGGGTGCCCTTAACACGACCAACATTTACACCATCAATATCTCTGAGCTTTCTCTGCCGGATCTGCAAGACTCCATTCTCATCCTGTCCCTTTCTGGCGAGGGACGTCTTCCAAACACAAGCAATAAAAAAGTATTTGTCCATCAGAATCATTTCACGCCGGTCTTCCCCAACGAGCTCGCTTTGAGGGACCCCAAGCTCGAGCTCTCTTACAGCCCGGAGAGCAGGAAATTTACAGTTCAGGCTACGGGAGGGGTTTCCCTATACACCTGGCTCGACTACCCGGCTGGTGCAGTAGGATACTTTGAGGAGAACGCCTTCGTACTGCTTCCGGGGGCTCGAAAGGAGGTTTCCTTTGTAGTCCAGGGAGGATGTGTCACAGATGATTGGATGTGGAGGGTGACAGTGCAGAGTCTCTGGGATCAGAAGGTGAGGGACTAGCAGCTCATAGTAGCTTTCAACTGGTGCACCAGTGTGGAAAGCAGACCCGCTCAGTACATATTGAGATAGCCGTATCAAATACCATCCGGTTCGAAGAAGCTGGTTGTAGCAGCTGTACTGGCACGTTTCTTCAGGGGGCTGTTCGTCTCCCATTTGGTGAGCTGCTTTTTGACAAGAAAGCTGTGATCTAAGCGAGCTATCTCTTATAAGCAAAGTCTAAGGTTGAAGTAGTTATTCTAGCTAGCATTCCCGGTAGATTCCATTTAACAGACTGATTTTCCTGAAAAATGGCCGCTCGATGGAGCGATGATGGTTGATAAGAGCGGCGTGAGAATCCAGTCGGCAGAAAAAGCGCCCCGAAGGTCTTCGGAGCTCTGCCCGGTTTAGCTCCCAGACCGTTCAACCTCTTTTCGGCTTCAGGATTTCACTTCAACCTCGCGACTGGGGTCCAATTCATTGAAAATCATCACGTCATGTCATCCCGGTCATTATGGAGGAGTCTGCACTACAGTGCAAAACGAAGGGTGACAATTCCCCAGACCCAGTACCGATGCTTCTCCTGCTCGCTGCGAGTACAAGATAGCAAGTCGAATCACGACGACCAGATGACCCATTTCGGGTTCAAGAATGTTCCTGAATCTGAAAAAGAACATATGGGTATGTCATGCATTGTGTTTGCCGTCTGTGTTTTACGGAAAAGTACAAGGCAGAAGATGCGTGCTAACAAGGGCCTCAGTAAAGACGGTGTTTAGCTCCGTTGCGGCTTCCTACGACACCATGAACGATTTCATGTCCCTTGGGATCCATCGTCTGTGGAAAGACCACTTTGTCCGATCACTGAACCCCGGGTCCGCGCTACCATCTCGCGACAACGACACCCCCCGCCAAGGCTGGAATATCCTCGATATCGCTGGCGGGACCGGCGACATCGCATTCCGCATGCTCGACCACGCTACCAACATCAACAACGACCACCAGACACGGGTGACTATCGCTGATATCAACCCCGACATGCTGGCGGAGGGCAAGAAGCGCAGCATCGACACGCCCTACTACAATACTCCCAGGCTGTCCTTCATGGAGGCCAACGCGCAACACATGCCAAGTATCCCGGACAACTCGGTGGATCTGTATACAGTGGTCTTCGGCATCCGTAATTTCACGGATAAGCAGGCTGCGTTGGTGGAGGCATTCCGAGTACTGAAGCCTGGCGGTGTCTTTGCGTGCATGGAGTTTAGCAAGGTGGACAACAGTCTATTCAATGTTATCTACAAGCAGTGGAGTTTCAGCGCCATTCCGCTCATCGGTCAGATTGTTGCCGGCGACCGGGATAGCTACCAGTACCTTGTTGAGAGTATTGAGCAGTTCCCCAGCCAGGAAGAGTTCCGGTCTATGATTCAGAAGGCGGGATTCATGATTCCCGGTCGAGGATACGAGAATCTCACTGGTGGGATTGCAGCGATTCACAAGGGTATCAAGCCTTTGACAAAGTGAGCTGCTCTCTGTATTATAGGCTTGTGGTATACACGGTTAATTCTAGCAATGTATTATTTACTCTGGTACGATAACTCCTTATCTGTGGATGTACCTCTCAGAGAGCTATATCTATTCTAGAACAAAAGTTTCTGCGATCGATGACAGAACCACGGTTCTTTAAATGTAACTTGTCTCCTTGGGCCCAGTGACTCTTACAGATCGGGAATCCATCGACATGCTATCCGATATGACGATGGTGGAGGAGGCGATGGCGCCTTACCGTAGTGCTCTCTCTTCCCGCTGCTTCGCTTCCGAAGATAATTCGTCCTCCTCGAATCCGCGTCGAGACAGACATACATGCGCCGCAACAACGGTAGTCTCACGATGTCTTAGATTATTATTATAATAATTGATTCAAGATCATCACATCGCTAGTTTCATACCCTCGGCCTTTTCCTCCACCCATTCATCTCCGGAATGGCCAGATACTGATAGCAGCCCCTGCGGCCAAGGCTTCCTCCACTTTTCATCCCCTCCACCCGCTTCTTACCAGAGAATTTTCTCCCCTTAGATAGGGCTACTATTTATTCCCTTTCAATCCCCTCGTCGTTTGGCAATGGCGATCTAGGGGATATTTCTTGGATAGATCCTCTCGTCAGTTCACTCCTCGATAATGGTCCATTGAACAGCATGGGGCACCCCGAGCTGCAACAGCCCCGAATGCCGTTATCGCCTCCCACGATGTCCGCCGCCTCCTTCCTCGATGGCTTCTATCGCCTGCCCATGACTCCTCCAGATCTGGTGGGTGGGCTTTCCTCCATGCATCAGGATGCTGCTGCGGTAACAACAGCCATCCATGTCATATCCACGGAGCGTGCGGCCCTCGCCAACCTGGAGCAGATCTACCAGACGGACAGGCTAGCGCAGGAGAACCTGGCGCGGGCCGTCAGTCAGATCGTGCGCACCGTCCAAAATGGCGGGAAATTGGTCCTCTGCGGCGTGGGCAAGAGCGGCAAGATCGGTCAGAAGCTGGAGGCGACGATGAATAGTATGGGTATCTACAGCGCGTTTTTGCATCCCACGGAAGCGTTGCATGGTGATTTGGGGATGATTCGACCGGTACGGATATTCGCGGCTTTGTTTTTCCCTTGTTGCGGATACTAACTCATCCGCAGCATGATACCCTCTTGGTGATTTCGTTTTCCGGTCGCACGCCGGAGCTTCTACTTCTGCTGCCGCATATTCCCTCGACTGTACCTATCATTACCATCACGTCGCATATGCATCCGCATACCTGCCCGATCTTGTCCTTTCATTCATCCGACATGGGTATCCTCCTCCCCGCTCCGATTCACGAGGATGAAGAGTCCTCGTTTGGCGTCGGCGCTCCGACCTCGTCGACGACAGTAGCGCTGGCGTTGGGAGACGCACTGGCTATCGCCACAGCACGACGACTACATAATACACCGGGCAGAGGACCCGCGGAGGTCTTCAAGGGGTTCCATCCCGGCGGCGCGATCGGGGCTGCCGCGGCCGCGGCCGCACTGACACCTTCCAGCATGTCGATCGCGTCAATCTCATCAGACTACATTCAGAGCGGATCGACCGCCTCCTCGATCGTCTCATTCCCGAGACCAACCAGCCGTCAGCAACCCCTTATTACAGACCTACTCGTACCCCTAGACCAGATCCCCGCCGTCTCCGCAGCAGACGAGGTCCGTCTCCTCGATGTCCTGCTCACAGCAATCCAGCACCCCACCGCCAAGTCGTGGGTTGCCCTCTCACCGTCGGAACTCATCCCACCAAGCCATATCCGCTCCCTCTCCCAGAGTAGTAACGTCGACATGAGCGCTTCCGCCCTGGCTGCCCTAGGTCTCCCCTTCTCCGTCACCCGGGCTGACTGGCTCCGAGTCCCGGGCGCCAGCACACTCGATGAAGTCCGCCGTCGCGTCGCGAAAGCTAACTCTGCATGCGGTTCCCGCGTGAAGGTAATTGCCGTGATGCACGACGCGAATCCCGAGGAGTGTGTTGGCGTTGTAGAGGCGGATGAACTCTGGGGTGACTGTGGTTGAATTGATTTCTTCATTTCATTTACCCTCTGGGAGGAATGGGACTTGTATACGCAAAAATCCGTACATATAGACGATCTTAATGACTGAATGCCAGCTTATGTATTTGTTTTCCAGCAATTATGCAATACGCCGTTCTATTAATTGTTTGGCAGAATGGTTTTTTTCGATTTTCTGCATATCATGCTAAATTGTGTACTTCATGCATAAGACGCGCATGCAAGCCACATAGCCATGCATGCGCCACTGATTTCTTGCACTTCCGTCCACTTGTGATTGGTATTTCCATCAATGGGTGCATATAGGCCAAGGCCTTGTTTTGCATCAAGAGTTCAAAACTGACAGGTGTGGAAGCAGATCATAGTAATAAGTTTGTAATTTCATTAACTCTACATTCATCTATCTTCATTCAAACGGGGTATAAGACAAGCAATTAAAGTCTAAATCATGCTCTTGCGCAAAGTGAGATGCCCAGACGGTGTCTCGAAGGAATTGGTACAGCGAGCCTCGTTTTGTGAGAGCCACCGGCTTATGAATGGCTCGGGTGGGGACCAATGCAGTGCCCCGGTCTGCCATCGATTCTCGTGAACAAAATCATTGCTGCTGATTTGGATACCGGAGTTATGGAGCGGCTCGCTTTTTTTTCGTCCATGCACCGCGGAGGACGAAGGACGGCGTGCGAGCGACAATTGCAATCGGGATGACGGGATACCAGCACAGAGCGGAAGGGACCCTCAGTATCGGCGTTCAAAGTGACTGGGAGATGGAGTCAAGCCACTAAGGAAGCAGTCCCTTTGCTTCACGCGCTCGCTGGCATCATAGTGTAGCTCAAGTCGGATGGATGATAAAGGCACACAGACGGCAATATCTTCGGAATCATAGGAGTTCAGCCTGATTTATCTGGCTGCGACGGTTCCTTTCCTTTATCGGCTGAGGACGAGGCGGCTGTTGTGCCGTCGTCCTCGTATAGATGGTGCTGTTCGATGTAGTGAATGACTGGGACGGGAATGAGATAGCGCACGCTCATCTCGCGTCGCAAGAAAAGTCGAATCTTGGTACTGCTGACATCGTTCTGAATGAGTTGCTGGATCACGTAGATGTTGTCCTTCCATGGTTGCAACGCCGCCAAAGCCTCGTCGATATCGGTGCCGCTGCGTTCCACGATGAAAGACTAAAGACTGTGAGCTGAATCAATCCGAGTAAAAGGTCCATCAGAATTGAACATACACCGTATTTGCCCAGAATATGGTCCAGATCCTTCTCACTCCATACTCCGGGAGTTGACATGGTGTGGATGAGATCAGCACCTGCGAGCAAGGCGACCCGGACGGGCTTCCGGGTACCATTTCCAGCATCAATACCCTCCCGCACGACATTGATCTCATGGTCGAAATGATCAAGCACAACGGCAGTTGGCTGATACTCCTTCTGCATCGGCTCCCATGTATCGACCATCAACCAATTCGATGTCTGATCAACCGCGAGTTGGCACATCGCAACCCTGATGAGGCATAAGAGACATCGTCAGCAATCCGAACGAGCGGATAAATTAGCCGCTAGATTTCATACCGATGGTCCGCACTGGCCAGACCGGCCTTTCGATACGCGTCTGAGACAGGTGAGAGATATCCCCCGATGAGCTCAAAGTCGGTGCTGAATTTGACGTAATCGGCAGCCATTTCAAACATGCGGAGATGAAGATAGGTGATGGGGGAGAAGGAACCGCAAGCCACGAGGAGCAAAGGGGTCTTCTCCGGATCATCCATCTTGCGCTTCAGACGATGTTCAGGAAAGGTGTAGTTCTCCATAGGGGCGGGTGGAAGAGGAGGCGGGACCTGGTGGACATCGTCGCTCTGTCCTCCGACCATCTCTGTCATGATTGCAATCTGAGAATTCGATGTGCGGTGATAGAGGTTGCGCGGGAGGAGAGCGTCGCTGAGATGAAGGATATCACTCGCGGAAGAGGCAAATCGATGGGAGTAAATCGGAAGAGGATGGTTTAGAGTTGCCGACTAGAGAATGCAGCAGGATGGATGAATGCGGGCGGGCTTGAATGTTTAGTCAGGCGGCGTGGGGGAGGCGGGGAAGAAGAAATTTATTGAGCAATGAGCAGGAAGAAGAGACGGATGGCCAGGGGTGATGGAAGAATTGCTATATATCTCCTGCTGAAAACCCCTCTTTGGTTTGACTTTCCTTTGATGGATTGTCCTAGTTTTAATATGAAGGAGAATGAATTGTTGATGTAGTGGGCAAGATTGAGTCAAGGAAGATGAGAGGAGGGGGAGAAAAGACAAAGATGGCGATCGGTGTGAATCGGAGAATCACCTCATTGATCTTAGAGCAGTTGACTGGCTTGCGGAAAAGGGCACGGAGAAAGATCCAGTCACTCTCATTCCGTCTGCAAGAAAAACTTCGCATACAAAGCCTGCGAACATGTCCTTTATACCTCTCTCTATTGGTAACAATGATCCATCTCCTTCTAGGCAGCATGGTCTCTCTCTTCTCTCCGATATCTAAGCATCCTACGTCACCATCTCTAAGGCACCAATGGATGCCTACAATTTACTCCATTTCAGCGCTGGCTTCTTTGGACCTCAACTATTCTGGTAATGAATATTACCTCGGCAGTGTCTATCATTTCTATTGATTTCAATTGTATGTGCAAACCGAAATAGAGGAATTCGAGTTCCTATGCCCTAATATTCGACTTCTCCCCTGGCAATCACGGAGACTTTCATGCAGCCCCACCGGACGCTGTTCACATTTGAGAAGATGACTTGAGATCGGTTTGCGCTTGAGTCAATGGCAGTCCTGCGAAGAATGCATACGCAGGTTATCAACGTGATACGGATAATTGAAAGTCTCCTTAAGGATCATGATCGTCCGGATGTCTCCGACCGAGGTACAATACTGAGTCGGCGATAAGCCATCGCACCGATAACGGAGTGGGCTTACTACCTCCGTACAGCTTAAGTTCAACATCGAAATACATATGGACTCACACCACAAGCTACTTGAGTCAGTACCGACGTTATGTCATTGGAGACTAATTTCGCATCATCTGGAAACTCCAACAAGCATAACTGGCATTATTTGGGGTGAGCCACACCTTTCATGCATCCTTCCCCGCATCAACAAGATGCTTTACGTGCCACCATCAGCCATCGAAGAGATGGAAGCTACCCTCAGTTGCAAAGCTGTTCCCTCATAGGGACACTCGACTAATATCAGCCTTCCCCCCGGTGAAACGACCATCCCGGCGTCACGGAGACCTCGCGAAGGGAAAGAAACCCGAATCGCACCCCTCTTGACCGACGTCCATGGATTCGGCGCCTGTTCGCTCCAGTTACAACGTCTCGAGAGGAGGGATACATATTTGCCATTTGCCCTTTCGCCATGTTGTATCCACACAAACCTGGACTGATCTAGGTACTTACCAATTCAACCGTTCGCCAACCAAGCAAACCTTGAACCCAGCCTTCTTACGAACCTCCAAAATGTCCCCTCCGACCGCGTTACAGCGCCGCAGGCTTATAACGGATAATCTGAAGAGACAGACAATGAGGAATGAGCCGACTCTTCTTCACTCCACTTCAGGACGGTTCAGCCGTTTGTTGGAAGGTATACAGATCAACTCTGTTTTGATGGTGATTAAGATGCGTAACCTATGAGACCACTTCTTGGCGATATTGTTAGGATTGCTTTTGTTTCTGCTAGCACTATTACCTTCTAAGAAGCTCATAATTCCAGTTGTAATGATTCACCCTGTCTCACATTGTCCGCTACAAGCTCTATCTGGGATAAAGCAATACCGCGCAGTCACTGCGGTGGTAAGAGAACCTCTGACGAGATTGACCAAATCTGAGTAAGAATTTATATTCTGTACATTTTGATCCATACCGAGAAGATCAGACTTAATACAAAGTCTCTGAAAATTGCAGTGAGATGGTGGTCTCGTGACAGACCCTTATCATCGAAGAGAGTTTCGTTGCTAGTCCTATTTCTAGTATAGAGCTTCCGGTAAGAGTAAGTTCCTAAATACAAATACATCCCCCTAAAATATTCACGCTCAATACAGTCTGCCCGAATTATGAGTGCGAGAATACCCCTTTCACCTAGATAGTCAGGGTCTGTGTGTGTGCAGTTGCGGTTGCGCTTCTGCTGTCTGGCGCTCACCGGACTTGCTTCCTCAGGCCGGCGTCACCAACCGCAACCACGTCAACTCCCATCCTCAACTCATCATCCATCATCACCCTCTCCTTACAACTACAACTCTTTCCGTCTTCCCCCAATCCCTTTTGATTCCTCCTTTTTGTGTCTCTTAAGGACTTCTGGATCTATCTAGTCGATACACTCCCTTCCAGCGTGCGATTTCCGGGTTTCGCTTCTGGTCAGCCTGTCGGGTGCCTCTCAGTACATCCATCCCACCCGCACCAACAGTCGAAACAGCTTCGCCTTTCCACCCGGCTTTGGCAACCCTCCTCGAATGGCGTGTTGAACGGTATCAACTGACAAGCGAGCCCTCCACGATCAGCTCCCGTTGTCATTCAACTTATGGCCAGACAAAGGCCCCGCTTACACCGCCAGGACCCTGAGGACTCTTCCGCTGGAGCTTCCGCCATTGCCACCTCTTCTTCCCTGAGGTACATATCATAGCCTACCTTTTCCCCCTCTCATCAACTGTTTGCTCGCCGCTACCTTCGCATTATACCCGTCACTCCCACTCCTTTCTGCTACGTCTTCTAAGTCGGGACTTGGCGACAAAGCCTCGGACGCCCATGGACGAGCTCTGCTTCCCACCCTGTTGAACCCACTTTTATCACCCATCTCTTCTCTTCCACCTTCTCCCGAACACCCACTTTCGAAGCTCAGTTTCTCATGTCCCCCAGAATTACTCGCTCAGCTGCGAGACTTGCTGCAGACTCCCCCTCGTCCGCTGGCTCCGGCCCCTCTTCCTCGATTCCAGCCGCTGGTTCGGCCCCGACTCGAAAACGTAAGGCCCACGCACACCGTGATCGGTCCTTGGACGTCCCCGAAGAGACAAAACCCCAATCTCCTACCCGGAGAACCAAAAGACAGAGGCTCGCATCTCCTCCCCAACCAGCTAGCACTGCTTCTACCACCCGACGTGGTACTCGAAATAGGCCAGCAATGTCACAACAAGGGTACGTCATGGGTTATCCGCTAAACTCATATCAGTAGCGATGTCAAGCTAATATTTTGTCTGGCCTTAGTCCGTCATCAAGCGCCCCGGAGGAAACCAGAAAGAAGCAGGCTTCGCCTCCGCCATCAAGGCGAAAGTCCAGCAGACATGGAGGAAAAGTATCACAAGGTAAGGCCTTCCGAAGATAGTGAGAGCCCTGGACGCCTAAAAACTTATGCATCTTCGGAGCAGATCGTCTCTCAGCCACCCAATCTCCTTCCCCGCGTCGACAGAAGAAGCGCTCGTCGAGAACGAATTCGGATGTGATGATGAAACAGGCAGAGGAGGAGCTGGATAGTCATGATCGGACTGCGAACCGGGAATCTTCACCGTCGAATGATAGTCATGATGGCACGACTCCCTCCGGTATGGACGACGATGATGCAGATCTGTTTCATAACAGCCTCTTCGGTTCGCGAAGTCCGCTAGGACTCCAGAGCACCCTTCGCGCACTCAGTGGCATGATGTCGGGCATGTCTTCTCGACTGCGAGAGATACTATGCAACCTGAGAATGAAAGAAGACCCTTCGATTCAGTTGATCGCATTGCAAGAATTGTCTGATCTTTTACTTGTATCAAATGAGGACAATCTCTCTGGCCAATTCTCTCCGGATCCCTACGTCAAGGAGTTGGTCTCGTTGATGCAGCCTGACCAGTTTGGCGAAGAGAACCCTGAAATCATGCTCTTGGCCTGCCGCTGTTTGGCTAACCTGATGGAAGCTCTGCGGGGCTCAGTTGCCAATGTAGTTTACGGTGGAGCTGTTCCCATACTATGCCAGAAATTACTGGATATCCAGTTCATTGACCTGGCTGAGCAAGCCCTCAGTGTGAGTATTCCCTGCATACCTGCGAACTATTTTCATTGGGTATGTGTTGACTGTCAACAAGACTTTGGCTAAAATCTCGATTGACTTCCCCGCTTCTATCGTACGGGAGGGCGGCCTGACGGCATGCTTAACTTATCTCGATTTCTTCCCCACAAGTACGCAACGTACGGCAGTGACGACTGCGGCGAATTGTTGTCGTAACCTCCCTCATGATGCGTTTCCCGTTGTCCGAGACGTGATGCCCACGCTGTTAAATGTTCTCTCGAGCAACGACCAGAAAGTCGTCGAGCAGGGATGTCTTTGTGTGTCGCGAATTGTCGAAAGTTTCAAGTACAAGCCAGACAAGTTGGAGGAGTTGATTGAACCCGAAATGCTTAGGGCTGTGCTCCGTCTGCTGTTGCCGGGAACAACAAACCTTATTGGACCTCACATTCATACCCAGTTTCTTCGCGTTCTGGCGATCACATCTAAAGCGAGCCCTCGGCTGTCCGTCGAGTTGCTCAAAATGAATGTGGTCGACACCATCTATCAAATTTTGACCGGTGTTTCGCCACCCGAGAACCTTGAAGCCACGGGTGTTAGGATGGATAGCGTCTTGGTCATGCAGGCTCTTATTCACCGTCCAAGAGAACAGGTCTTCGAAACTCTCAATGTCATTTGCGAGCTACTTCCTGAAGTTCCTCCGGGACGACTCGGCTCTTCAGCAGATCGCATGCTGACTTCCTCCATCGAAGATAGCTCAGCCTTTAATGCCAAGCACCTTCAAGGACAGGAATCCGCAGAGAAAAGACGTTCACTGTTGATGGAATGCAAGGTTGAGCTCAAGCGCTTCGCCATGATCTTGTTGCCCACTCTCACAGACGCTTATTCTAGTACGGTCAATCTTGGAGTTCGGCAAAAGGTCCTCATCGCCCAGCTCAAAATGTTGCACAACCTGGATGCTGCTTTAATAGAGGAGGCCCTGCGCTCCGTTCCATACGCGTCATACCTGGCTGCTATTCTTTCACAGAAAGATCATCCGTCACTGGTGTCGTTGGCTCTGCGATGCGCCGAACTCCTCTTCAAGCGCCTCGAGCACGTATATAAGTACCAGTTCCATCGTGAAGGCGTCATCTCGGAAATCTTCAAACTCGCCGAAGCGCCCCTTTCAACTGACAAAGATTCGAAGGCGTCCCGCGATACGCCCGCTACCGTTCCTATGGATCTCTCCAGTGATTCACCTCGTGCGCCAAAATCGGTTGCTTCGGAAGATGATGGTAATGATGAGAGTGGTCGTCATACAGCCGACGACGAAGATAATGAGCAAGATGATGATCGGGACGAGGACAACGATGACATTTCTGACTCGGAAAGCTCATCCTCTTTCTCCGCTCACTACAATACGATGAGAATGGAAGACGCTACGCAGGACCTTGTCATACGCGATGCACGCGCCTTTGTCGAGCTCTATGAAGCGAGCGAAGGCAAAGCAATGCGAGACCGGGCCCTGCAGATTCTGGCTGAATTGCAAAGCCTGGCAGCAGATATAGAAGATTGCTATCTTGGCGACGGGAACGGCGAAGGGCTCCCGCTGTTCAAGAAGTTAGCCTCATACTTCGCCGGAGATGCGCTTGAAAGTATCACCAGTGCTGAGTTACTCAATTCCGGAATCATCAAGGTGCTCTTGGATGTGTTTGGTGATCTACAATGTAAGCTTCCTGTTGATTATTTTGCTACGGCTATTGACACGGTGACTGACTTCTTTTCCTGGGATAGCTTCCTCCATGCGCGACGCTCGCGCCGCGTTCCTGCAAGCCTTCATGGGCTCAACGATCTCAGAGAAAGCCCAAAGTCAAAGCACTGCCACAACCCCTTTCAGCGTTTTGATCCAGAAGCTGCAAGATTTGCTTAGTCGAACTGAGCATTTTGAAGTTATTACTGTCAGTCACAACTCACTAGAAACCACGCGTGTCAACGCCACCCACATGCTGGGTAAGCAACTCAGACTCAAGCTTGTGGCCGATGAAGATTCGGATATTCCTCGTCCCTACAGAAACATCATGGTCTCCATTCACGCTATCGCAACTTTCAAGTCCTTGGATGATTTCCTCCATCCCAGGATAAGTCTTTCAGATCGGCCCAAGGCCTCTCGCAGCCGTGATACGATTCTTTCACAGATTGCTAGTGCGGCACGTCTCCGCGAACAGCTTACTGGTGGGGGTGACTTCTCAAACAGTGACCTGCCAACCCAGTCGAGGCCGTCCGGCAGTACGGACCTGGCGTCTCGTCGCGATGAATCAAAATCGCGCGATAAAAAGTCCCCGGTCGGACACCGTGATCTTGCGTCAAGATCCAGACAAGTTGGGCGGCAGTCGAGTGCTCCTGAAGACGAATCGGAGCATGACGACGAGCCATTAGAATGTGCGGACGAGAGGCATTTGAGCGAGGACGAGGAAGACGAGGACGAAGACGGCGACGAGGAGCTCAATGCCATTGTCGACGATCTGGAAGATGACCTATCCGATGACAACCATCATGACCCCACTGCCGTGAACATGGAAGTGGCTTCTACAGGCAAGGTAACAGCACGAAAGGAGGACGGAACTCGCGTGGCGACGCCGTCTCAGTCGACTCCCGCATCCAAGTCATCTTCATCCGCCATAAATACAGCCGCGAATACGACAGGAAGCAGCTCGCTGGCCACTGCTGGTCGTCCGTTCGCTTCTTACGCGGCCGCTATGACCTCCGTCCCTCAAGACTGGCACATCGAGTTCAGCGTAGACGACAAGCCTGTCTCCAGTGACACCACAATCTACCGTGCCGTCCATCACAATCGTGAGCACGCGGATGCCGGAGCAAGGAATGTGTGGTCTGCAATTCACACCGTCAAATTCAGGCGGGTTCCAGGACCACCGCCCCCGGAGCCTTCTACCCTTACGCCTGGCCTCGGAGAAGAATTGTCCGGCAACGGCGCTGAGATGCCGTCCTCTCTGAGCAAAGATTCGATCACAGCGCCGATCCTACGCCTCCTTCGTTCTTTGCACGAGATGAATGTCACTTTGGATGACATACTGGCTGAGACCAAAGAGCTCGTAGCACTAAAACCGGAGCCGCTGGCGCAATTCATCAACACCAAGCTCACTGCCAAGCTCAACCGTCAGCTGGAGGAACCACTCATCGTGGCTAGCAGCTGCCTGCCTAGCTGGAGCGAAGATCTGGCACGGCTTTTCCCCTTCCTATTCCCCTTTGAAACACGACATCTATTCCTTCAGTCAACTGCTTTTGGCTACGCCCGAGCGATGATGAGATGGCAAAATTCCCAGAATGCGGATGACAGCCGGAGCGACCACCGACGCGATGACCGACCATTCCTGGGACGTCTACAGCGACAAAAGGTACGGATCTCCAGAAGTCGCATTCTTGAGTCGGCCATGAAGGTCATGGAGCTCTACGGTTCTTCCCCCAGCGTTCTCGAGGTGGAATACTTCGAGGAAGTCGGAACGGGTTTGGGCCCGACCCTTGAGTTTTACTCCACAGTCTCGAAGGAATTCTCCAAGAAGAAGCTCAAGATTTGGAGAGAAAACGACTGCCACAACGACGAAGATTTTGCCTTTGGCAAGCGTGGCTTGTTCCCGGCTCCCATGAGTGAGGAACAATCTGCCTCGGAGTCCGGAAAGAAACAGCTGAGCTTGTTCAAAACGCTTGGAAAGTTCGTTGCTCGTTCGATGCTCGACTCTAGGATCATCGATATCTCTTTCAACCCGGCCTTCTTCCGTATTGCCGATAGCTCTTCCTCGGTGCCTCCGTCCCTGGGGACAGTTAAAGCCGTCGACCAGGATCTTGCCAACTCTCTTCTGTTGCTGAAGCGCTTCGCGAACGCGAAGAGGGCAATCGACTGCGACCGGACTCTCTCAGCCGCAGGCAAGTCGCAAGCTCTGCGCAATGTCGAAATTGACGGCGTCACAGTGGAGGATTTGAGTCTTGACTTCACGCTGCCTGGCTATCCTTCAGTTGAACTAATCGATAACGGTTCCAACATTCCGGTGACGATTGAAAATGTTGATCAGTACGTTGATCGAGTGGTCGACATGACACTGGGTAGCGGCGTGCAACGTCAAGTGGAAGCGTTCCGGACTGGATTCTCGCAAGTTTTCCCGTACTCTGCACTTCGGACTTTCACACCCAATGAACTCGTCATGCTGTTTGGAAGAGCCGACGAAGATTGGACTATCGAGAGTAAGTTACCTTCCATATTTGGAAACTGAAGTTGGCTTACTAACATCATGGCTTTAGCTCTCATGGACTCGATCAAGGCGGATCATGGATTCAATATGGACAGCAAGAGTGTTCGAAACTTACTGCAGACAATGAGCGAGTTGGATACGCAGCAACGGCGCGATTTTCTCCAATTTGTCACCGGCAGCCCGAAGCTTCCTATTGGAGGTACATTGCCTTTTCTCTCTTTGTTTACAGCTGAACAATAGTGACTGACTTCCATTTCTTTTTCAGGTTTCAAGAGTCTCACCCCTATCTTCACCGTTGTCTGTCGTCCCAGTGAACCTCCTTACACTCCCGATGACTACCTTCCCAGCGTCATGACGTGTGTAAACTACCTCAAACTGCCAGACTACAGCAGTCTGGAAGTTCTTCGAGAGAGGCTGTCCGTTGCTATTCGAGAGGGTCAGGGTGCCTTCCACCTGTCCTGAATCGGTCGCTGTCGATCATTCTGCCTTGGCCTCTAAAATTCGTCGCCTCCATGACTCCCCCGTGATATAGGGATATCACGCAGTTAATGTCATCTACAACCAAAAATCAACGAAAAACTAATGAATCAATTGAAAAAGAGAAGAGCGTTTCGGACAGCATATTGGTACGGTATCTAGTGGCAGCATCATACCCCTTGGCGATGTATTCTCGTGACGAACGACGAGAATCATTCTTTTCTATTACTTCGCCTCTGTCGTCTTGTGAATTTATCAAATTTGCACTTGTTGTTTCTGCGTGTTGATATTCCGGCTTGGTAAGGAGTCCAGAGGGTTCTCAGTTTCAGAAATATCCGCTAGATAGAAATGAAATTATCTGGTCTTGTGTTGATCTATTGTGTTCATTAAATTCTATTATGCTAACGCCAAGTCTAATTATTCTATCCTTGTCTATAATTCTATTGGTATGCGGCCGTCTATCATTGACGGGGAAAATCAGGTGTATGCAGAGGCTCTTGCAATCCACGAGGTGTAGAGTTTCAGCCTCTGTACAAGGGCACCATGGACTAATTGGTTGAGTCAGTCTGGCAATCATAGGTGTCGGGACTTATCGTGATTCGCAACATACCTCTGCGAACTTCGGTTCTACGAACAAAGCCTTGCCCTCGGCGACCAGAACAGGCTCACTCGCATCGCCAACAGGCGGCAACGAGGTCAACGTCCCCTCGACCCACGCCTTCCGGCCTTCGACCTTGACCGTCTCCGCCCGAAGCACATACAATCGGTCCGGCAACGCAGGCTTCCGGAAATCCACGTTCAGGTTGGCCGTCATACCCAGCCCACTGCGAAACGAAGTCGAAACGCAGCGCGCAAACGCCTCGTCGAACATCACCGTCAGCAAACCGCCGTGCACGAAGCCCGGATGACCGCAGAGCTGCGTGCCGATATGGAATACCGACACCATGCGGCTTGTCGTCATCGTCGTCGTCTCCGTTTCCGCGGCGGTGCGCGGGCTCTTGTTCTTCGCCATCCAGACGTATGGCGGGACGGTGATCTTGCCAGGGCCGGAGTTTGGGCCTGCGACGAAGTGGTTCGGGCGAAGGCCGGGGTTCATTGCGAGATGGGGGCGGGATTCGGTGTAGGCGGGATCGCGACGGAGGGCTTGGACGAGGGGTGTTTGGGAGATTAGGTCGTCGATGGGATTGGTTTGAGGGCGGGAAGGACGCTGTGTCGCGGGGGCTGTGTGATTGGGGAGAAACGAGGAGGAGCCATCGTCAACGGCGGAAGATGTGGCGCTTGAGTGATGATCTTGAGCGACGGCTGATGCGCCCTGGATGGATCGTTGAGAGCAGCGGCATGTTGATACGGGAGCGACGAGTCTGGTTGTTGGGTTGACTCTGCTCAGACAGCGGGAGGGTCTTGCAAGCCACGACATGGCGATTTTATGTCAGATTTATATCGTCAGTGATATGTGGACTTGGTTGTCTTGACTAGGATGACAGGTCAGTAACCTGTTCGCGCACTTCCCTCGGCTTTCAACTTCCTTCAAGGATTACCCCTCAGTAATCCCCAAATTGGAGCAAGCAAGATATCAACAAATAAGGTAGGTAGAAGACTCACCACGAGCTCATAAAATAACACTAACAGTCTAATTCAGTCTATCAATTCTCTGCCCCAGACTAAAACACCCAGCAAAATTTCGAGCAAAAATCCCAGAATCACAAAATGAAACCCAAGATCCACATCCCAGGATTCAGAAAACTAGCTGCATGACTCGGACTCTGGCCTGCCGTGACTGCCGTCATCGGGATCAAATTTGCAGCAATTCTGAAAAGAGATTGGCCGATGAGTGCCGAAAGTGGGTAAACTAATCGTTAAATCGAAAGAACGAGAGCGCATTTTTTGGGCACGTTGGAGATAAGAAGATCGGCATGCCGAGAGTTTGGTTCTTGGTGTCGGTTTGCCGAGGCGGAATTTACCCTTAAAGGTTTGCATTGCATATAACGCAGCGTGAAAACATTGGGGGTTTGGTGAGAATATTATGACGATGAACTCGATCAATCTTTGACAGGCTGTAGAAAGATACTGATAGGACAGGGGAAAGTGAGGTTATGGTCATGCTAGTCATAGTTCCAACGCATTTTGTAAAACAACACTAAGTATTGAACTGAGAGCTAAGTGACAGGACATGATAAGGTCAAACATGACTTGATAGACTCACATACAATTTATATGAGCCAAACATTGACTGCTTTGAACCATGACATTCGATTTGAGTCTCAATAATTGGCGTTCTTCAAGAACCCCCGTGGTAGCATACATCGCGTCGGACAACACCGCATCCATCATAAGGCTCTCTACCGTTACATATCACACTTTTCCGCCAGATATCAAACGCACAAAGCAGAGGGCTCCTCTCATGCTAACGCGAATCCTTACAACCGGTTGAGCTTGCATCTCCGACATGCTCGAATGCCGCACTGTCCACACTGCAAGATATAGGTCGGGAGTTGGTCGTGACACTCCTCGCACTGATGTGCTCCCGGAACGCGTGGCCAGAACTCTTCATGATCGCATTCATGTCGTTCCCGTAAGTACCGTACCATCTCCTGGACCTGCTCTGGCCTCGCCGGCTGAGCTGGCTGCGCGGGGTCTCTGCCTCGGTCGACAAGATAGCGGGCTCGATCAACTAGTCTGTTCTCATCCCAAAGCTCACAGCGGCACTGGCGCCACTTAGTGCCGCAGGTGTAGCAAAATTCCGCACCGCAACGGCAGCTTATTATACGGTTAGAGTCAAACTTGCATGAAGATAATGATAAACTTACGTGATGTGGTTGCAGCCAGTTCCAAGCTCGATCATGTTTCTACATTGAAAGCAACGACGCCAACCCTCGCGCTCGGCGAGTTGAAGAAGCTCCTCGTCTTCCGGATCGGGACAGTCACCCTCGTGAGAGGGCCTCTTGCAATGCATGCATGTGCGGGAGGAGCAATGGGTGCACGTGCCGATATAAGAGGACACTGAGTACGGAAAGATATATTTGGAGCAGGAGGGGTTAGAGCAATAGGTACGATGCGGATCAGTGAACTCGATGGCCTTTTCCTCAAATTCCTGGGTCCGGGCCAAGCCGAGGAAGCCACTGACAAGGGAAAGGGGAATCTCCTTCCTGCAGCAACGAGGTGGGAACAGCGTCTCATCAGTCATGGAGTCTTGGAAGAGTTTTACCGCACAGGTGCGGCAGTATATGTGGTGACAAGGCGCTGGGATTGTATCCGAGGACGGAAGTAATTCTGTGCACACAGCACACTCATAGCGAGGCTCCCCATTGGAATGAGCACTCATGCAACGACGCTTGGGCTCCCTGGAGCTCTCAGCCTGCGCGTGCTGACTGGCAACACTCGTTGGGAAGAAGTCGAAATGGGTGTCTGCAAGTGTCAAATCAATGAAGTCCTTCACTTTCTCTTCGGACAGTTGGACTGCAACTGATTGATTGTCGGGCTGTGGCGGGGGTACTGGCTGTCCGGACAATTCGAGAGCGAGTCTATGATCGTCAGAGGCGCGGATCTCTTCCTGTCGGGCTGTAGTGATGGCAACACCGTCATCTACTACAGCTCGAGCCATGCTCCTCGCAAGTCGTTCATCTTCGAGAGATCGATTGTAGTTATCCACTTCATCTTGCCAGAGGTGGAGAGCGAGTTCTTCATCTGACAATTGCCCAGCAGGCTGTTTGCCTTTACTGCGGTCCATTGTGTCTCTGATATCCTCGCGTAAGATGTCGAGAATGACTCTGGAATTATCCGCATCCATGCCTGGGTGATGGTATGGGTAAGGAGGTAAGAACGTGGACGAGAGACGAAAAAGTCAGAGAGATGTACGAGCAAATGGTGGAAGAAAAAGGAGAGGCTCTCGCCTCACTGCTGGAAGCAAGGTCCTGAGAAATGTGTTACAAGAGGAAATTTCCCAGTGCAGACACTTAGGGCGAGAGACGGGACTGCGAGTCCTTCGATGCTTGTATAAAAGACGTGGACATGGAGGAAAGGAAGATGGAATCTTGAGGTGTCTAGAATGGATGAAGAAGGGGGAAGCGAGAGTAGGTGAGATGAAGTGTTAAGGTGAGAGAGAGAAGACTGAGCAGAGAGTAGAGAGCAGAGCTAGCCATTCACTGAGAGCAACACAAACTATCCAGCTAGACCACACATGCTCCCTTTTGTGTTAGTGGCACTCTGTCTTGTTAGTATCCATAGGAATAGATGACTATTAGACTATCATAAAGTCAGTCAATACCTTACCTAGGCCTGTTTCACTAGTATAGAGAGCACTCCCGGCTTGATTCTCAGTAGCTTTAGCACATCTATACTTATCTCAAGCCTTCACTCTACTTACTGTGGATGATTTCTCCTTGTAGTCCTTGACTGACTGTTAATACAGCCTGTTCACTCTTGCCATAAACCACAGAGCACTAAAGAAGGGTAGAGAGCAGTCGCTAACTTCGTACCCTTAAGTTTTGCTTGCATTCCCGCTTGACAGAACCATATCCGTTTCACCTGGAGTTTACAGCATGTAAGCGTGATATATACATACAGCTCAAAAGTTCAGAGGATCGACCGGCCCCAGGAACGTAGTATTGCCTTCCCCACGGAGCAATGCATCGATATCCACACGCCCAGCAGTCAGATACCGCTCGCTAACGCCCACATTCACCCGCTGGGAAAGCAACTGCTTCAACTCCGCTCGCAACCCCGCCAGCTCGGCCTTACTGACGCTCCCTACCTCCTTTTGCTTCTGCTGACGACCACGGCCGCGACCACGGCCCTTGCCGTTCGACTCGTCGAACTCCTCGCTGTCGTACTCGACGCCCAGGTCCTCTGCGGCGTTGCGCAGCCAATTATCCTCTGCTGAAATCTTCTCCTTGGCTATATTAGCATCCGTGATGCGGCTGGCGAGGCTAACACGGGGCTTGACGCGTGACACGACACGACGGTCCAGCTCCAATGATTCCAGCGGCAGCTTTTTGCCATTTGCCATGTTGGCGTGCACCTTGGCAGCAAGACGGACAACACCGATCATCTCGTCGGGTCCGCAGATAATGACGCTCTTACCGGATGCGCCAGCACGAGCTGTACGGCCGGAGCGGTGAACGTAGGCATCCGCTGTTCGGGGTGCATGGTAATGGATGACAAGGTCTATGCCTTTAATGTCGAGACCGCGAGCCGCTACATCAGTGGCGATTAGGATGGAACTGGGATCGGATGAGGGTGAAGAGAAACGTTCGACCGAGCGAAGTCGTGCCTTTTGGGCCATGGATGAATGAAGGGCAAGGGCTGGGAGTTGGAGAGTCTGAAGGAGTTTAGTGAGGCGACGGACGGCAGAGATCGAGTTGGTGAAAACGAGTGTCCGGTGTTTGGGATGGTATAGAAGGAGTGTATAGAGGAAGAGATCCTGAAAAGCCGTTAGCTAGACTCTACATTATCGAACCTCAACGACAACTCACTTTTTCCATAGCGCCACATTCGACGATTCCCTCTTTGAGGTTGTCGGCCATCTGCGAGACGGGGTTCATATCGATGAACTTGGGCTTTTCCTCGCGGAAGTTCAGCTTTTGCAAGAGGTAGTCCATGGATTCTTTCTTATCCATAACATCCCCTCCCGTCCACTTCCCTTTACCAGCCAACTTTTGTTGCAGATCACGGTGGAAGGTGGCGGAGAAAACCAATGTCTGTCTTTCAGAACTAGGATCAGAGCCCTCTTCCGATGCTTGATTCTCACCATCCAGAACCTCGCCATCCTCGACGCGGTCCAAAGCGCTCAAAATTTCCTCAACCTCTTTAAAATGACCCTCACTCAGAAGGCGATCGGCCTCGTCGACAACAAGGAATTTGATCTGCTGCATCTTCCGGATCAACCCTTGCCCAGTGCTCAAAATCTCCCACACTCGACCCGGTGTTCCGATCACGATATCAGCTCCGGACAGTAGACGTTGCTGTTTTTGCACCGAGAGCCCACCAGTCAAAAGCGCAATGCGTGCATTAACACCCGGAGCTTGGGCGATCAGCTCCCCGATATGCTTCGATAACTGATGAGCAAGCTCTCTGGTGGGTGACAATATCAGAGCAATTGGAATTGAGTCTTTTTCTGACTTCTTCCCCTTCTCTGCATGAACATCATCACGTTTTTTCTCCAGGTAATGTTCGAGTATGGGAATGCCGAATGCCAGCGTCTTTCCGGAACCCGTAGAAGCCTTTCCCACAACGTCGTGTCCCTCCAAGATCTGAGGTATGCAAGCCTCCTGCACTGATGTCGGAGAGGCGAATTTCATCTTGGACAGGCCGGTGAGTATTTCGGGAGAGAGACCCAACGAGTCCCAAGCAGAAACATCCACTCCATCATCCTCTTCCTCATTTTGAAGAGCGGCAAAAGAAAGGCCGGGCTTAATGCTCGTATCGTGCTGAATTGCCGAACCTTTCTCCTTCTGTTCCTTCTTGGCAGCTTTAGCTTCCTTCTTCTTTGCATCCTTGGCTTCCTTCTTATCCGCATTCTTCTCGGTCTTCTTGGCCGCCTTCGTGTCCGACTTTTCAGGTTCCTCTACGGCGAGTGAGGAATCGTTTTCTGGCTGGTCAGCCTCGTCTTCGCCGAAGCCTGACCACTCGTCGTCGTATTTGGGCTCCTCGTCCGCTGGCACGTTCTTCTTCAAAATAGACTTCTTCGGTTTCCCCGCAACAGCCTGGTGCCACTGTGTGTCAGTGGATCATTCTTCAACCGGTCAGCATGTGTTTCAGCGTACCTTGAATCGGACCTCTCCATTGCCAGAACCTCGCACTATATCAACACCTTCAATTTCTTCCAGACCGAAAAAGCCTCCAGCATCCTCGAGACGGTCAGGAAGAGCTACTTCCTTCCAGTTCAGCTCGTTTGCTCCGACGATACCATCCCAGCCGTCGTCCGGATCAGCTGTAGCCGTCGAGTTCTCAGCCTTCTTGCGCTTTTTGGCGTGAAAGGCCGAGCTTTTCGAGTCACGCTGCCTTTTTTGGCCCATGATTTCCAGTGTCGACCTGAAAGGGTACCAAGTGGGAGAATTGTGGCTTGCGACGCAAATCAATGGAAGCGGTGATGATCTTTTTTGCTTGCGGAGATGAAAAAAAGCGGCAGAAAAGAGGCCCGCCTTTTTGCGGATTTAAATGATTTAATCTTATCGCTTCATCTCCCCCACATTGAATTTCTGTCACGGATCCAGCTGGAGGGCAATTGATACACCTACACTGCGTTGCCATCCCGGCACTTGCGACGCATTGTTATAAATTCGTGGAAATGGGGAAATCTTCCAAAGATAAACGGGACGCCTACTATCGCCTCGCAAAGGAACAAAACTGGCGTGCCCGTTCCGCTTTCAAACTGATTCAGATCGATGAACAATTTGATCTGTTCGAACATGAAAACCCCGAGAAGGTGACACGAGTCGTTGACCTTTGCGCCGCTCCAGGAAGCTGGAGTCAAGTCCTGAGTCGAGTTCTGATCAAGGGAGAAAGCTTTGGCCGGCGGGCTTGGATCGAGAAAAAGCGAAAAGAGCACGAGGCGTTGAGAAGAATCGATGATGGATCGGAAAGTGAGGGGCCAGCTGAAGGAGAGGGGAACAACGAAATCGCCCAGTTAAAGCCCAGAAGGAACGTGAAAATTGTCTCAATCGACCTCCAACCCATGGCGCCATTGGAAGGGATCACAACGCTCCAAGCCGACATCACACATCCGTCTACAATCCCTCTGCTCCTTCGTGCCCTCGATCCTGAAGCATATGAATCAGCATCTTCCTCCCCTTCGGCCATCCAACAACCTCACCCTGTTGATCTTGTTATCTCTGACGGTGCACCGGACGTCACCGGCTTGCACGATCTGGACATCTACATTCAGTCACAGCTCCTCTACTCTGCATTAAACCTGGCAGTGGGCGTCTTAAGACCAGGAGGCAAGTTCGTAGCCAAGATCTTCCGAGGCCGCGACGTCGACCTCATCTACGCACAGCTCCGGACGGTGTTTGAGAAAGTGAGTGTTGCAAAGCCGCGAAGCAGTCGCGCGAGCAGTTTAGAAGCTTTCGTGGTTTGCGAGGGCTTCATTCCTCCAGCCATCCATGACGGTTCGGTCGGCATGGAAGCATTGAAGAACCCTCTCTTTGGCGGCGCAGCAGTACCACAGCCCGTGTCTGCGGATGGCAACATCGGAGTCGAAGTGGCCGACGAGGATATTGTATCACCAAGAGAGACAGCCATGCTTTCCGAAGCAGCGACGATGTCTACATCTGATTCAAACCAACAAACGCAAATTCGCATGCTTCATCCGCAATCTTCAACCCCTTCTCTGGCAAACAAGCCCCAGCGTTTCGCCGTCGAAAACCGATGGATTCCTCCATTCATTGCCTGCGGCGACCTTTCGTCCTGGGACTCGGATGCTTCGTACTCCTTACCCCCGGACTATGTCAACTTGGATCCTGTCCAGCCACCTACGGCACCGCCTTATCGGCGAGCACTTGAGCTACGGAAAGAAAAAGGTGGGGCTTATGGTAAGACCAAGTTGGGAGCCGTGGGACGAGCGTAGGTAGTTTGGAGGAACTGCCCATCTTAAATTTCATTGTTCATATTCTTTTTTCTTTTCTATCTCTACATAGATACGTGTTTGTCATGGGGAAAGAAGGTGTTGGCGTAAGCCTTGTGTTGTCTACATTACAGGTATAAAGGAATAGAGCAGATACCCATTAGATTTCGAAGGATCTGACATGAGTTGAAGACTGTCATCGAAGAAATCCAAGTCTATCGTTGAGTCTCATGATGAAAGCGCTAAACTGAAGTGGGACAAATGGTCGTCACATCATGCACACTGGTAGCGGTGCGGGAAACGTAACGCAAACCTCAACATCTTTCTCCAAACGAATCCATCTAGTAAACTTCAAGAACATATCTCTCCTCATCCTTGAGTTTCTCGATCTCCTTGCGAGTGTCTACTTTCTTGCCTGTGTTCTTGGCCTCGGTGGCAATGGCCTCCTCGAGCACGGCAGTCACATCAGGAACAGGCCAGGTGGGACCACAAAGGTAGAAGGCACCCTCTTCCCGGATGTAGGCCTGGACAATTTCAGGCAGAGTCTGGCGCATGCGATCCTGGATGTAAATCTTCTGAGGCTGATCACGAGAGAAGGCACGGCCAAGAAGAGTGATGACGCCGGCTTCCTGGTAAGCCTCCCATTCTTCACCATAGCAGTACTCCTCGCGCTGGTGACGGGATCCCATGTACAAGAGCACTGCACCGATCTCCTTGCCCTGTGCCTTCTCGAGGGCACGGTGCTGCACGAAGGCACGGAAGGGAGCAAGACCCGTTCCGAGACCTGCCATGATGATGGGCTGAGTGGACTTGGGCGGCAACTTCATCACGCTGGACTTGACGCTGACAGTGACCGGAGTGCCGGGTTGAAGTCGGCTTAGGTACCGGGTGGCGAGACCAAAGCGGTCGCGGCCACGGGGATCAACCCAGTTGACAGCAACGATCATGAGGGCAACCGAGTTGGGCGTCACCTTCTGGCAGGAAGCGATGGAGTACTCGCGGCGCTTCAGGGGTCCGACGATGCGGATCAGTTCGTGGAAGTCAGGATGAGCAGATGGGTACTCCAGCAGGACATCGGCGAAAGTGATGGTGTCAACTTCGGCTCGGCGCTTGAACTCCGTGGCACCTTCAGGACCAGCAAGCGTGAGAAGGTCGGTCTTCTCCTTCTCGTCGGTGGCGAATTCTGCGAGGGCTTCGTAGAAGCGCTTAGGTGGCCGGCCGAAGATATCAACGTTTTGGACAAGAGCCTGGTAGACGGTGCGGTTCTCGAGAACGGCTGGGTCCTCGCGGCCAGGAACACCGACAACATCGTCGGGATTGAGACCATAGAACGTGATGAACTCCGAAACGTCTTGAGGATCATTTCCAGCGTGCACACCCAGAGCTTCGCCAATATCGTACTTGAGACCAGAGTCACCGAGATCGAACTCAATGTGGAAGATGTTTCGATCATAGGTGTCAGGGGTCAAGCGCCTGTTCTCCTTGACGTGAACGGTGAAAGTCTTCGTGGCCGTTTCAGGACGAAGTGCTGTCTTGGTGCCATAAGCCTCCTTGAATGCGAGACCCTTGGCCGCAGCCTGCCAATCGTTGAGGACAGGAGCTGGCTCCGGTTCATCCTTGTCGAATGGAACGAAGCTGTTGATGGAGATATCCCTGGGAAGCTGAGCAACCTCAGTTCCCTCTTCGGAGATCTTCCACGCCTCAGGGATCTCGATCTGACGGAGGAGCTTGTCAAGGTCTTTAGTGACATTCGCAAGATCCTCGGTGTTTCCGATGATGGAAGAAAGCTTCTTAAGGCCAACGCCTTCCTGAGAGGGAAGTGCCACTCTAAGGAAGGCTGCCTGGAGGATGACGGATTCAGGAGCAGAGGCACCGGCTGCCGATGGGTCGGCCATATACAGAGAAATTTCACGCTGAGCAACAGCCTGTCTGAAGCCCAAGGGTAATTTCTTTTCCAACTCATCGTCCTTGACGCCAGGGGCGTTGATGATGACTTTGCCATTGTCCTTGACGGAAGCGGCAACGTCGATAAATCCGAGAAGCTTGATGTCTCCAACGTATGTGGTGTCTGCAGCAGTAATAGCATAAGGAGTATCGAGAATCTTGGAGCTCTTGCGAATGTCGATCCGGACGGCTCCTCCCTGGATAAGGTTGTCGTGAGACTTGGATGTTGTGACATTGCTGGCCGAATCAGCAGCAAGGGCCTCAGAAAGAACAGCAGCAGCAGATTCGCAAATAGAGTTGTCAACATCCCAGAAAGTGTACTCCTGCACGGTAGCAGGGTCGATAAGCTGAAGAGGAGCGCTTTCACCGTCGGCCTGGACAATGGGCTTGTCGGAGATGAGTTGGAAGGCAGCGGCGGTGTTGATCAGGTTCCAACGCTGAGAGCGGGGGTACTTGATGTCGATGCAGGTAGGCGCATGTTCTCTACCAGAGGCAAAGGTCAAAGCCGCAAGCACATCTTCGTAAAGGGCGGAGCGGACACCTTGCTCTTGCACAGCTTGCTCATTGGTAACCTGACCAAGGACACCCACAGTCTTGGTCGACTGGGGGAGAACACGCAGGAACTCCTCCTCAACGAAGGGACGGTAAACACGCACATTGACGACACCGACGCGGACGCCATCCTTTGCCAACGAGCGAGCAACTTGCGCAGTGAGAGACGCCTCGACGGTACCGAAAGCAACCAGAACAGAAACGGGTTCGGCGTGGCCGTGGTATTCGAAAAGGCCATAGTCTGTGCCAAGTTCGCCGTTCAGAGACGAGAACAATTCCAGAACCTTTCCTTGGGTGTCAAGGTGACGGTTACGGGACTCATCCAAGCTCTTGCGAATGGTCTCGTAGGTGCGCGCAACGCCAGCCTGATCCAGAACATCAATGACACGGGTGTTCTCACGGCCAACGCGGACACCGTCATAGATGTGAACAGACGGCAGGACGGAAGCGAGGAGTGTCGTGAGCAGCGCCATATGCTGAGCCTCATGCACAGAGGCACTTGAAACAAGACCCAGGCCAAGCTCTTCAGCGAGAGAGAGGGCGGAGGCATAATCCGAGACCAGACCGTCCTCGCCTGCGTAATCAACGGCGGCAACGTGCGCAGCAACAGGGTTGGCGACTGAATACAGAAGAGATAACTGCTCCAGAGCCGAGCGCATGTAGGGAAGAGTGGCCGAAGAAGCAACGATACCCTGAGGGACGTGGCGCTTCTTCAGATCAAAATCTTGAGAGAAGAGATAGCCGAGGGCGATGTTACCAGCACCCTGGCGGGTCTCCATAGCCTTGACGACGGTAGATTCGCCATTGGCATTGGTTTCCTGACGCGACGCCCATTCGCGCAGAGCATTGTCCAGATCGAAAGACTCGGGCGAATAGGAGAAGATCTTGTCGCTGAGGATGTAGGCGACTTGTTGGATCAACGTCTGGGCGGTGACATATGTAGGGCCACCGAGGGCAGACAAAGATGGTGAAGGAGAGCCCATCTTGAGGTTTTCTTGTCTGGGTACCGGACACTCTCAGCCAACACCTCACAGATGACAAGATAAAAACAAAGACGAAGGAATTACCACACCAAGCTGAGGAGGGGGGCAATGGGAATAAGAAGACGCATTTGGAGTATAGAAAATGTCCAGAGGCCTTGCCCAAAGCGGCTAGCGGAAATCACGCAATTTCTTATCGTCGTTATCGATAAGTATCTCGGGCGGCAAACTGGGGAGTATTCTCCGTCTTCGGACCCTCCCCGCATTAGTCAGCCAACATGCACGTGCATTAATCATTGAAGAGTGCCTGGGGCATCAACACCCCATCTGAGTCTAGCCCGAGTTCGTACGTCATTCGATCGCGCCCAGAGAATGTTGTCTCTAAAAGCCCATATCCTTGTGTTTTTGATTATCTCATTGTACATACGTACTTTGTACTGACAACCTACGCTTCGGATTCCATTGTATATACGCAGGCACTATGGCGAATGTGGCTTTGATCGGTGCTACTGGGATGGTGGTAAGAGCTCCTCTCCGCCATACGCGAATCTCCTTAACTCAACCTTCAAAATCCCTAGGGCAGTCACATCCTCACTAGCCTTCTCGAAAATCCCGCTGTAGCTCGGGTGGACACGATCTCCCGCCGTACTCCATCCGCTGCTGCCGCCGCGCCTCAGACAAAACTCACCACCTTTGTATCGGATGATACATCTCGCTGGGCTGCGCAGCTCTCTTCTCTCACTCCAACTCCATCCGTCTTCATATCCGCCTTTGGCACTACTCGTGCTGCTGCTGGTGGATTCGAGAATCAATACAAGGTGGAGCATGGTCTGAATGTAGAAATGGCTCGCGCTGCGCGCGATGCCGGTACGAAAGTCTATGTCCTGATTTCGTCCGGCGGAGCGAACAAAACGTCATCTTTCGCGTATCCCCGTATGAAAGGGGAGATTGAAGAAGACGTGAAGGCCCTGGGGTTTGAGAGGACAGTAATTTTGCGCCCAGGTCTGATCTCCGGCCAACGGGAGGAGAGTCGACCAGCGGAAGCAGCATTCCGGTTCATTGCTGGCATTGTCGGGAAAGTCCATTCGGGATTGAAAGATGGGTGGGCTCAAGATGCAGACGTTATTGCTCGAGCAGCTGTCAATGCAGGCCTCAAAGCTCTGGAGGGTGATGTTCCTCCTGGTAGCGACAAAGTATGGGTTTTGGGCGGCAGTGACATCATCAAATACGGGGGGAAGAAATAGCTTCGGTCTGCACCAACCTCGATGAAGGCATACTTTGTTTGATATATCCTCTTTATTATCGTTGTATCTTATGAGTTACCTGATAATTGCGAGAAGGTATCTGCTCAGTATTGCTTCCGAAGCTTATGTGACAAGATCAAAGTGTATACATGCCGAGTCTGCAGCGACGCCTTGCGCCTTGAATTACCTCAACAAACGACTGCACTTATTTTTTACCTCCCACATGTACCTCTCTTCCCTTCCTCGGCGATCCTCTCCCGCTCGGTTCCTTCTCCTTGTTGTGATCCGGCCCTCCTTCTTGCGGGTCGCGTGCTCCACTAACATCTTTGTTCGCAGCACTCACGTCCAAGGGATTGCTGACTTTGCCTCCCTGCTCGCTTTCCTTCTCGGCCTGATTAATTTCGCTTTCCGGGGAAGTGGTGTTCGGATCGTAGGCCGCGTGATGGGTTGCGACTTCGTTGTCGGTACCGGTCTTTGTGCCTTCCGATCGCTGGGGATCTAGTTCGTTTCTGTTATGCATTCTTGGCTGTTCTTCGGATGCCCGCAAGCATGGAAGCGAGCGAAAAGCTCTCCTCTGTTGCACAGCAGTGACGGATGTCTGAAAGCCTGACTGGAATTGGACTCGCCCGGCGTTTCTGGCGGCGTTGTGGCCCAATTGACCAACTGGGATGAGGCCTTTGAGTACCGTCATGATGGAAAAATGATCAAGGTATTTATTTGACGGTCTAAGAGGGTAAAGTGTTGGAACAAGGCTGGTTTCTTAAGGCTGGAAGGCTAGTAATGCCAATTGTACAAGAAGATGGGCAGACTTATCACTAGAACACAATTAGTCTTAAGCAGTTCATTCTCAAGTATCTCTTCTGAAGACTTGCCTTTCTAAGTCTTGGACATATAAGGTTTGAGATATAAAAGGAATTGGGAAGAGATCGTGTCGAGTCGCTGCTTTTTGTTCAGCAATCATGTTGACGTCATCGCTCTGCAGGGTATCTTGAAACCTGCTCTGCCACGTGATGACGGTGGTACAACGACACAAGGGAGACACTTCTTGATCAAGGCTTGTCCGTTCCCAGTTGTCTTGAACAGTAACAGGATCTACCGAAAAAGAAGGATACATTGATCAAAGTAGAAGTACAACTGTTTAATCAGTCTTCGCCAATCTAGTAATAGCGTGGCTAAGTAGAGAGATTACTGATTACTGATTTCCTTCACAACTAAGAGGACGACGCATCCACTATTCGTAGCCACGTCAATCTGTTCGGAAATCTGAGCAATACCACGATGCAGGCACCGGGGTTATCGTAATTGTCTAGGGATTCGCTACCCTCATGCGTCTCTGCAAAGACGTCCAGGCTCCGGTAGTGACTTACTTTCAAGCCCACTTTCAGTAAATGGGGAACCGCCGAAGAACCATTTGGGGCTGCTTGCATATCGACATCACTAGGCGTCGGCTGCCCTTACTCCTCCATCTTGCGCGTAAACTGAGTGAGGCCTCTTGACTGGAGTAAACAGCAGCTCCTCTTCTCACGGACCGAACGAGGCAACAGTACTAATATGTCCAATTCAAGGCTCTCAGAATGGGAAGGGAAGGACCTAAGTGGACACTTGCAGGAGGGAACTTGCATATGCATCGTTCAATTGACGCTATTCTGCTTGTCGGGCCAATCAGGTTTCCACTCAGACACTCTGAGCCCTAATTATGCAGCCGGCACCTACCTAGGGTGCACTTTTTAGCTGCATTTAGCTGCCAGCGAGTGCAGAGCACTGATTGGACACTGCAGAATGATGGTTTTTCGCATGCATTCTACCATCAGCCAATACATTTGCGTAGGTATAACACGGCGGAAATGCACTGTTACCTTAAAATTTCGCTGCTGAGAATACCAGTTTCCATTTGCTACCTGCAAAAAACCTGCCCCTTGAATGTGCAGGAGCCTCCGTCGGCTTTATGATCACGGGACCGGACGGACCCGGCATGATGGGAAGTACATGTGTGTGTCGTAAAATTCAATTTCAACGTCGATGGGATGTATTCAAAAGTGGTCGGGAGGTTCGTACTGACCATTTGCATCAACACCAACTAGGCTGACCTGTCGGACTCCCGCATGCGAGAGGAACTATGGCTGGCTGGTAAGGACCGATGCTAGACTAGCTCGGCCTGATCCTTGCCGTTGAGATCATAGCACGCTACAGTAGAAGATGTGTAAACCGTTTTGGAAAGGTGGCAAATCGCATTATGGAGGTAGGCTTGGTCGGTTCTTCCACAGTAGCATACTGGGCTTTCCCTGCGGTGATTGCGGCTATCAAGCCAGCATTTGACGACCACTGAGTTGGCAACCAACATCCCAGACTGAATCCTTTGCTCGAGCCCTCAATTTAGGGATCATCAAATCAAGCTGTCCGACGATCCCGCACCAGAACAAAGAAGGAAAAAGAACAGGCTGGAAGCGATTGCATTAGAGAGAGGCCTAGGACGTTCGGGTAAGCAGGGATCCGAATGCTGTATCCAGTTTTGTCCGAATGAAGGCAGACGAGACGAGTTCCTCGAACTGTGATCGCTCGCGAATTGCGAATTGATGATCTCGACTCTGGAGCACTCACAGTGGTCTCAAGGTACATGAAATCATATCTCCTGGGCCAGACGAAGGACGCCACGTCAGAGAGACTCTGAGCTCTAGCGCAGATGCATGGGTATGGACAGTGTGTGCACAGTACCACAGTCAATTTCTGCCATGCCATGTTCAATGGATCAAGTAATGCCCTATCACCTGGGACGAGAAAGGCAAGCGGATGAAGCCACAACCTGCACACGGGTGGGGGCAAATGCAGGATTACTCGTCTGCAGATGTAAGAGATCAGCTGAAAGAAACGCCTCCTTGCAAGAACTGAAGTTTATCATACCACTTTCACCACCTCAGCCTCAAGCACTAATGGCAATGGTGCAATGGATGCCAATCGATATCATCTAGTGACGCGTCTTTTGCCACTAAGAAAGTGACAAACCTGGGCTGCAACGACGAAACGGGAGGACGCGGAATCCAGAAGACATCTGCAGACTCAAGGTACGGTAACCCTGCAGCGGACGGATGGAAGAAACAATGTATGGACAGGACAGGCGACGGGCATTAAGGCCCTGTTCAGCGAGAACAAAAATGAGTAAAAGCAAAAAGAAAGAAGCGAAAAGGCACTTCATAGGCCTGTTGCTTTGCAAGCCATCAAGATTGACTTTGTCCCGAGTTCATAGTAAAGCTTTCGAGAAGGGTTAAAATCGATTGGCTGTGAGCGAGTCTGCCTGACAAACCTTGGGCTTGAATTGGATAGACCGGGCTGGTATACCAAGAAATGGAAGCCTGCATCCCGCTCATTAGAATGCGAGGTGTTCTGGACGTAGCCAAAGTTTGATCGCAAGATGGCATCATAGTTGGCACGAGACAGCCCATTCATGCAGGAGCTTTGAGTCAAGGAGACGGAAAAAAACATGCTTGGTTCGCAAGGACGGCTTGATGTGGAATGTGTTTACCTGAACGAAGCGGGGATAATCAATTGAGTAGCCAAGGCAGTAACGATGATCCAATCTGGACGAGCGAGTGATGTTGAATGAGGCATTTTCGAACTTTCAATTCAACTCCGAAGAAGAAAACACACGGCCACGACAGCAGGATGCATGCATCATGAAGCAATCACATTGCCATTGCCCCATGGAGGGTCCATTTGGGCTTTTTGTTATTGCGACCCCACTGCTTTGGCGAAGCCATCACAGCCAACCGCAAGGGCGATTTGAGGCGAGTGATGCGGATGTGATGATAGTTCGCCGGATTCGATAAGCCATTGTGTGCTGAGGGGGTTCCCTGATTGACGATGGACTGGATAGGTATGCACAATAGGGAACTAGCTGAACTGTAACATGGTAGATCTCAAGAAACATAAATAGGGCCATTCGGTCCCTCGTCTATATGAGGTTTCAATCACTGTTAGTTTCAAACCTGGCAACATCAGGGAATCTCATAAGTGATAAAGCATTCTTCTTGATATCAAGCGTTTCAGCTTCTTATATTGTTTTCGTTCCTCAATTGGCCATCTTGATTTGTGGCCTATCATATAGTGCATAGTGGTAGGGCCTTTGAATTGGGCCAATCAAGGATATCGAAAAAGCTGAAACAACGACCCCGGACGGGCAAGTGAGTTTGATCAGTACCTCGAAGCGGACACCGCTGACGGATCTGATAGGCATGTGCTTTTACAACCAAAAGAGATTTGCATGCGGAGACTGGAGCTGGACCAGCTTTGCTCACCGCTGCAACTATGAGTACCGAACGGGCGAAACATGTGGCATGAGGCTCGTCAATATGACTGAGTACGAGACGGTAAAATGTCGGCTCTGTGAAAAGATCGAAACGAAGTGCCGACGGCGAAACGCCGAGTTGGAACGTGTGACCAGATGGAAACGTGAAGGAGGCACACTCGTGGCCTCGATGGACCGATCGCAGAAGCTCATAATGGAGCTGGAGAAAGAAATTTGCCAGCTGCAGAGAGAACGAGAAGATCGAAGAAGAGCACTCTCACGAAAGTGATATGTCCGAGCTCAATGGCGTCTGAAAGGACGCATTTTTTTGGCCTTTTTGATGGTTCTGTTTCTTGTTTCAAGATTCTCTCTGTTGTAAAGTCTTTATTTTGTCGCTTATTCTCTGGTCCATCCACTGCTATCTCAAGTGGTTGCCACTTTTGCTTTGTTTTGACAGCATCATCGTTTCGAACCGATTCAAAAGTCGACGAGACCCATATGATGGTTGGAGGAAAAGCCTTGACGACTGTAGACTTAACGTGTCTAAGTCATAGTCTCCCAATGATAAATCTCATTTCCTTGAACGTTGCAGGAACGGGAAACGTAACCTGAAGAACCCCAACTCATAAGCGCCAGGGTTCCTGATGAGCGGTTCACCAGCTCCACCAGTAGGAACTAGGATGGATGTGATTCACTGCACCCATTTTACCTTGACTCGCAGTGTTAATGTTCGTCTGCCATAGACCTTCCAGCTGTTATGGATTTGTTTCCAAAGCTCGGTTTCGAATAACTAGCTGCCAGGGAATGAGAATCGATACCCCGCAGCTTTGACGAATTGATATATACTCACGTGACTTACCTATATCTGGTTAGCTCTCTTTCCTTTCGAAGCGGTCCTGGTCGTAGAATGAAAGACTTCATTGATCCACGAAACAGACAAGGTATTCAACTGCATGTCTTTCCCATGTATCTCCGCTGATGACTTCGTGTAGTGCTGCGAGCTCTCAGGGTTGATCGGCCTCCTCTCTTGGATGGCGGAGAGCCAGCGCCAAATATACTTTGCTCTGTTGAAGTTTTGTGGAGACGACATCTGTTGAGCTCGCGCATCTTTTGCAGGGCTTTGTCTTTGTTTGAACAATAGACGCACATTGAGGGCGCACTGTCATATTTGAGGGCTCCCTTGAGCAGGGGCTATTCAGAATGGATTAATCGAGCGCTCAGATCAGACAAGTCGAAGGAGACTACGTGGACCATTCTGTCAGGTCATCATCCATAACGAGCTGCATCAGATTGCGAGAATTCGCGCGAAAGGAAGCGTTGGAGTTATAATAATACATGTTTGTTGAAGCCGAGATGGTTGCTTGCCACGTCACCAACAAATAATGTAAGTGCAATTGCAATGCTACCGTGGCCCAGGACAGCTGCTACGTGTACTCAGGGTCTCTCAGCAGCATTTAAAACATCCTCCGTAAATGTTATGACTACCAGGCTCAACTATATGTCATTTTGGGGATTTGAAATCTCAGAACGTGATTTGTATGAATTACCGAAAGGGAGCATTGTCTCGCAAGTTATTTGATATCACCAGCCTCGGGCTCATCGTCGACCTTGGCCAAACCATGTTCCTTCAGCAAAGCATTGATCTCGTCCGCATTCCACAGATGATGATAGATCTTCCCTTCCTTGGTCTTTCCCACCGTTGCGAATTCGACTGGGTAGGTAAGGACTTCAGTCAGCCAGCGATGCGGGAATAGATCAAGGATTTATGAAAGTGATATGTCATGAACTGGGCACGATAAAAGCATTGTGGGTCACTTACTCTTCTCACTGCTCAGCTTCGTCGAGTCCATTGTCTTGCTTAGAACCTTGACGGCCATGGCACACGCTTCCTTCAGGTCGCAGTCCTCCTTGTAGTCTTGCTTGAGCAGACTTTGGGCGCTCGCGTTGTTTGCTCCCACACTAGTGGCCTTCCAACCGCCATAGTTCCCGCTGGGGTTGCTCTGGTACAGCTGGAATTCTCTCAGAGGATCGTAACCTGCGTAGATGAACGAGACACCGAACGGACGGAGACCACCGTGCTGGGTGTATCCTTGTTTCAGGTCACACAATCGACGAACAAGTTGCTCGCAGGGAATTTCTTCGCCGTAGGTGAGGAGGTAGCGTTGAGCGGCTTGTCGGGCATAGTTGATGAGAATATTGGCGTCTGCAGTCATACCGGCAACTGCGCAGATCATGTTACTAGTAATGAATCAGTACCGGAATTAAGAAGATGAGCAACGTTCTCCCCGTTGGGTATTGCATACTCGTTCAGTCTGTAGAGCTTCTCTGCAGATGTGTCCTGCTCTAGCAGCTTGCTGGTCACCTTTTTCTCTGCAGCGAGGACAATTCCATCCTTGGCCAAAATCCCTAGAGCTGTACCAGCATGTGAAATAGCTTCGAGCGCATACTCCACTTGGTAAAGTCGACCTTCGGGGGAGAAGATGGTTGTCTACATTAGGCATTGCTGGGTTAGCTGGAGCAAGTGACGGAATGACGGAATGGTTGTACCCTGGAATCATATCTCCGTGACATTTTGCAGGAGTATGTCTAGAAGCTATGACAATAAGAGAAGATCAGAAGATAGATGGAGTAGATAGGGCGGGAGAGATGCTGCAGGAAGGTATGAAGCTGTGATGTACCTAAGCTATGTGAGCGGGCAAGGTGAGCTCCAAGTGACCAGGCAACTCGCCCTGGCGCGTCCTGCCGGTCCGCTGCCAAGCTCGGACCACTTCTAAATCTCCAGGCGCAGGCGAAGCTCTATCTACTGGCAAAACCATTTCCGATCTCTTGTGAAATTTTACTTAGCACGTTTCACATCTTGAGAGTATGTCTCTCTGACACCAGCAATTGACGATCTCCTACATAGCTCTATTGTGGCGCAGACAGTAGTGGTCAGAATGCTCAAATCTACCTACACTCCCCCTCCTCCGTTACCGCCGGGGTGGACAGAACATAAAGCTCCTTCAGGTGGGTTTCTTTATCGCATTCTCTAGGGCTCAAGCCACTGACTACAAGATAGGACATCTCTATTACTACAACGCAGAGACGAAGCAATCTACGTACACAAGACCTCAGCCGCTTCCTGTTCAGTCGCAACCGCCTCCGCCGGCTCAAGTTCCGTTCGTTACCCCAGACACTCTTCCCCCTTTCTCTTCCACACCGTACGCGCCTGAAGGATTTGGATTCGGCGATCAGACCCGTGGTCTTCCCCATCATGGTCATCCTAGGGGTGGATTTCGAGGCGGAAAAGGGTTCCGCGACCGCAACAATCGAGGGCCTGAGGATAGGCCGAAATCGAAACATGCCATACCCGGGTGCGAGCCATGGGTGCTGGTGAAGACGAGACTTGGGAGAAGATTTATTCACAACCCTGAAACGAACGAAAGTTTCTGGAAATTTCCTCCCGCAGTAATGAAAGGAGTGGTGGAGTACGATCGTTTGGAAAGAGAAAAGGAGGAACGGAAGGCTCGTTCCGAAGAAGCTGAGGAATCCGGAGAAAAGGGGAAGCAAATATTAGACGAAGTCGGTCCTTCCGAGGAACCTGGTGCCGTACGGGATCCTGGTACACCCGCACATGCGATGGAAGACAGCGATGAGTACGAAGAAGTTGAAGTGACTGATAGCGAGGAAGAGGACGATCAACCCTCTAAACGGCCGAAGACCGAAGATACTAATGACCAACAACAACCTTTAGAATTCACAGAGGAAGATATCGAGTATCAACTCGCAGCAATGGGAGAAGAATACGGCCTGGATCCGGGAGAATACGGAGAACCCGGTCAGGAAGGCTGGGAGGAGGGCGCAGAAGGGCTGCCACTTACTGAAGAAGATGCTACAGCGCTTTTCCGTGACCTTCTCGATGATTATCACATAAATCCCTATTCTACTTGGGAGAAGATCATCGAAGAAGGCCGCATAATAGAGGACAGCCGCTATACTGTCTTGCCAAACATGAAGGCACGCCGCGAGGCCTGGTCTAGTTGGAGTCGTGATCGTATACAGCAGCTGAAAGAACAGAAAGAGAAGCAGGAAAAGAAGGATCCTCGTATCCGGTATCTCGCTTTCCTCCAGGAGCACGCTACTCCCAAGCTTTATTGGCCTGAATTCAAACGCAAGTACAGGAAAGAGCCTGAGATGAAGGATCCACAACTACCGGACAAAGACCGTGAGAAACTCTATCGAGATTTGATCTCGCGATTGAAGCTACCTGAAAGCACCCGAAAGTCCGATTTCTCGGCCTTGCTGAAATCAGTACCTTTGCATGAGCTCAATCGATCATCGAATCGCGAAGCTCTTCCTTCAGCAATTAACACGGATCTGAGGTATATTGCATTGCCGCCTAAAGTGCGCGACCCACTACTTGAGACCTATATCTCTACTTTGCCGCCGCCGCCAGAGCAAGACATGACTGCAGAACAGCTTGAGGCATTAAACAAGAATAGACTGGAGCGTGAGAAGCGCGAAAAGGCTCTAGCTGAACGCGAGAAACGAGTCCAAGAGGAGAAAAGAAAGCAACAAAGCAATCTTGTCCGCGGTAGGCACCTCCTCAGAGAAGGTGAGGCGGAGATCGAGGAAGCTATGAGAGTTAGCAAGGAAGGCATCAGGAGCTACCTGGAAGCTGAAAATCAGTCATCGGTAGAAGTACCACAGGAGAAAAGCTCTGAAGCTTCTTGACTTGGGAAGTGCTTCGGAGATGATCTACTCAGTGTATAAATATAATCAATTTCGATTTTCATGAAGACTCAAGACCTATAGATATTTGTTCTAAATCCGGCCGATTTGTTCGTTGTTCGACACAGTCGTGGAAGACTTAGCTGAGGCCTCAACAAATAACAGGAATATTTCCTGTTTGAGTTGCCTGCACTATTGCCTGTAGAGCCAGTGAAAAGAACCCTTTTAAAGCCACCTATCGACAGAGATGGCACAGAAGAAAGGATCATAGGTCATTTTAGAGTATCCATATAGCTTATGACTAGATGTATGGGGTATCAATGTAAATGTGAAGAGTTCAGACCTCCCTTTATGAAATGGCGCCGTTCCCAAAACCGCTGCTGATCTCGATTTCGTTATTACCTAAATCTCCAGTTGTCCCAGTCATCCACATCGTCGTCGTCATCGTCATCGTTTTCTTCTTCGTCGCTTTGTCTAGTCTCATCAATCTGCTGTTCCCTTGGTGTTTTCCCGGAAGAGGATCCTTCCGTTTGAGGTATCTCTGAAGCTTCCTTGACTCGTTTCTGTCTCAGTTCTTCCCTCTTATGCCTCAGCCGTCTGATCCGTTCTTCGAGCTGCTCCATTTCATCAAATTCATCCTCCAAGAACCGAGCCGCGTCTTCTCGTTCCCCTTCGATCTCAGCTTCGCGTGTTCGTGTTGACGTTTCCTTTTCTGCCTCTTGCTGGGCAGCGAGTTGCTCGGCCGAGATGGGTGCGGCCGATATCGTCGCTGCAGCAGCAACTGCAGCTGGTGCCTGGGGCACACGAGTTGGGGCCACCACCTCGCGCTCAAAGGCTGCCCATTCGTCTTCGTCGACAGCTTGAGATGAATTCGTTTTGGGTAACGGCTCAGACTGTGTCTGGGTCTGCTCTTGGGCTGCTTTCGAGTCCGGCGGAAGTTCTAGGCCAGCAGTGTCTTGTTCTAGTTGTTCGACATCCTCCACTTCATCAATCGCCTGGGCGCTTGGTGATTGTAAAGTATGTATTGTCGGTGATAGGGAATCTGCATTTTTTCCACCAGGTCTCATCTTCTTTCGCGTCAAGTCGTCGGTGATATCGACCTTCCGCTTCTTGGTAACTCGATTACCGGTACTTCCTGCTTGCGGTGCGCCCTTGCGAGCAGCAAGCTCACTCCGAAGTAACGAGCGGACATCTGCCATCCCAGTAGATGGAATATTAAGGTAAAAAGTGAGTACAATAAATCTCCTGATAATGCTTCAGTAAGATCAACAAATCTTTGTGAAAAAGCGTGGTTGTCGAGATGTGGGGATCTGGAGAAGCTTTCATGAGTTTATGACATCGAAGGCACTTTACGCGACGGAAAGCGGCTGGCGTCTGCCAAGACCTTCCCCCACCGAGCCTCAGTCACGTGCTTGATTACTCACTACAAGTAGCACGACATCTCCTCTCCTTCCTTCCTTCCCTCCACCCAATCTCTCATCGCATTTTCATCCTTTGCCGTTTGCTCGACATCGAATCTTATACGAACTACTGTCGCGACCAGCAATATTGTTGATTTCCATCATCAGATCCACTGTTTCCAAGAGGACGCCCCGTGCAGGACGATACTCACGCGACTCCTCACGCTAGGACTCGGCGCGACAGAAGCCTCCAAAGGCCCACGCCCAGCTTGCTGACACACTGGGTTCGCACGCGTTCTTCGTTAAATAAAGCAGGGAGAGTCTTTGGAGGATCAAGTAATACCTGTGTGGGCCAGGCAACAGTGCCACTGTCCAGTCTTTTCCGCTGCGTATTACTTTAGCCCCTCGGATGCCGTAGAAAGCCAGCTGTTGGGTGGTCTGCACAACTTGTCTGTGGAATAACACTCATCCTACCACGTGCTGTAGATATTCAGAGATCCTTTTGCCATATCACATGCCCATCATGAGTGGTAAGCCTATAGTACATCTCTTGCGAGCGGCGCGTCACCTCAACTGATGTTGTGGCGTCTGGATGCAACCCCCAAACTGTGACTGAATAGCTCGCTGACAGCTGAAATCAGAAGAACCACGACGTTCTGGACGCTCTACGAAAGGCCAACACAAGAACCTGGATATGGTAACAGAGACACCTGCGAAGAAATCGAAAGCGAAAGCTCAATCGAAGGACAAGCCTCCGAAAGCCTCCGTCGAGCCGACACCTGCCGTCAGCGAAGAAGAAGAAATCATTCGATGTATATGCGGAGAATATGAAGAGGAGGAAGACATTGAACGAGATATGATCTGCTGTGACCAGTGCTCCGCCTGGCAACACAATGACTGCATGGGCCTCACATTTGCGAAAGGCGAGGAGCCGGACGAATACTTCTGTGAACTATGCCGGCCCGAGAATCACAAAGTTCTCTTGGACAAGATTGCGCGCGGTGAGAAGCCTTGGGAGGAAGCAGCCGAGAAGAGACGCCAGCAGGCAGAAGAAAAGAAGGCAGCACGTCGCAAGAAAGGCAAGAAAGGTGGTAGAAGGGGCAGGCCAAGCGAGCCCAAACCGGATACAGGCACACCGGCCCGCAACAAAGCAGCTTCTGCAACGCCCGCTGCCACTCCTGTTCCACTGGCCCCTCCGCCCCTTGTGACCCCCGTCGCCGAGAAGAACGGTGACGTTCTAGATGCCCGCCCAGCGAGCACTCAGAAGAGGAAGTTTGAGGTACATCAAGAGGCTGCGACCTCCGAGACGGTAAGATTCGGCTATTACTGCTTTTCCTGCCCAAAATAGTGACGGTTGCTAATGTCTACCAGCAGGGACCAAAACCCAAGCAAATAAAGATGACTTCACCGGCTGCTGAATCAGTGACTCCTCTCAATGACAAGCCTGCTCCGTTGAAGGAAGATTCGAATGCTCCTCCTTCGCGCCAAAGCTCCGTTTCTGAAAAGCCTGCGACGCAGGAATCGGGGACTTTGGACGAAATCTCAAACCCAGCAAGAAGAAGTGCTGCCAGTGCTCTAGTCAAGTTATTTGTAGATCAAATTTCTGATGCACAGAAGCAAGGGTCTTTCAAATTACCCGAGGGAAGATCGGCGAAAGAGATAGCGCAGCAGCTCGGTCTTTCAATCGAGAAGGCTATGTATCAGAATATTTGCGGAGGATCTGGAGAACCCACTGAACCATATAAATTACAACTGCGGACGATCTTGTTCAACGTAAAGAAGAATCCTTCTCTACGGGATCGCCTGCTCGTAGGTAGTTTGCTTCCAGATGCGCTCTCTAAGATGAGCAGTCAGGATATGGCAAGTGAGGAGCTTCAGCAGAAGGATGCCGAGATCAAGCGCGAGGCCGAGAGGCAGCACATCATCGTGGAGGAGCAAGGTCCACGAATAAGGCGGACTCATAAAGGAGAAGAGCTCATTGAAGATGAGAATCAAACCATCCCCAGCGAGCCGGTGTTTTCGGTAGCGCCGACTCGCCGAAGCGTGGCTGAAGTTGACGCAAGCCCTTCAGAACAAAGTCCAGCGAGTCCCCAGGCTCATCAACAGCCGGATGACAGTGCGCCGAGAGCTGCCAAACCGCTACCTATCGACACCAAAGTTACGGACACCAAGGCCCGAGATGGGCCTACAGTACGTTCTCCTGGCGCCGCTGATCATGACCAAGTCTTTCCAGAGGTCTCACCTCTCATACGTGAAATGTTGCCGACTGGCAAGGCCCAGGCTGATGCAGAGATCGACAAGTTGTTGAAAGACGTTGAACCCGAATCGCCTCCCTATTCCCCGAAAGACTTTAACGACGAGGCGGTTATCTGGCGTGGGAAGGTTGTCATGAACCCGGTGGCTGAGTTCTTATCTTCAGCGAAGCATGTTGGAGGAGCCGACCTGAGTGACAGGATACCGTGGAGTCAGCTTGCACCGTCGACCTTGGTGGTGGACGGGCGAATCGATATTCAGCTGGCGAGCAATTATCTTTGTGGTTTGCGTTTCAGTTCCTCGACCGACGTTTCAGTCATCTCCATCGGTCGCCCAGAGTCTCCCAAAGATCAAAAAGGGTTCGACAAGCTCTTCAATTATTTTCAAGACCGAAAGCGATATGGAGTTATTGGAAAACATCCGTTGCCCGCCGTCAAAGATACCTACGTGATTCCCATCGAGGCAGGATCGACCAAGAAGCCCGAATTTATCGAGCTCTTGGAAAACAATACACTCGAAGACCCTACTCCAGAGCGAGTACTGTTGGTGGTCTTCGCAGTCAAAACAGGCGAATCGAATCCTCCTTCAGTACAGCCATCTTCACACCATCCAAGTCAGGAGCCTGCGTCTTTTGCAAGCCCTGTCACTGTCGCAGCGACGCCCCAGCAACAACAGTTTCTGACACCTGGACCAAGGCAGATGTCGCAGATGTCTCCCACTCCTCCATCCGCTATCTCAGGCACAGTTCCAACCCACAGTTCCTATGCTTCCCAGCCTCAACAACCCCTGCAATCACAGCAGCCGCAGTCGCAGCTGGAGCAAACTCAATCGGCTCATCAGCCCCAGGGGTATCAACCTCCAGAACCACAAAACCACATGCCTCTCACCGGTATGGCAGCCGCAGTGCAGGTGCTTGGGGCCCAGGCAAATGCTCCTGCAATTCAGCAACTCCTCCAGCAGGCTCCGAATGCTGATGTTTCCCAACTGGGCGTTGTCCACGACATTATCTTACGACAGCCGGAGGCGGCTTCAAATTACGAGATGTTAATGCAGGCGCTCTATCAAGCTACCACGAATGGACATGGTCCACAGCAAAACGCCAGCTAGATTCAGGCCATTATATAGCAGATGTTGGTCTTTCTTCTTTAATGTCTTTGTGTGAATATGCTCCTCTTTTTGGCGGGTTGAGGGTAAAAGTACTGGATGGTAGGGAATATCCTAAGGTTTGCATTCGGATTTGCCTTTGTTCTCTTGTGGACGGATTATGCAATTTGATATCCTCGATCTCTTTTGTTTTACATGAAGTTTATTGCAGTTTTTGTGTTTCAGCTCAAGTCTTAAACAATCATTAATCCTTCTTTCGGTGATATCAATGTCTATTTTCTTCCAGTATTTAGTCATGGGACTTGGGTTCTCAGGACGACGTTGATAAACACCTGAGGTAGTGTCCAAGCAGTATTTATGTCAATATAAACCAGTTACGACATTCACACTGACATCTAACTTGTCTTCTGCAAATCATGCCGCTGCTATGCGGGCCAAAGTAATATAAAGATAGAATGATGGCTCATGCTGCGTTCATTATTTGTTGACATGAAAACAAGCCTATCAAGTCCACATATTGCAATTCGCCAGATCCTAGGTATGAATAAAAGAAAATCAACGCCTGCGCTATGCAAATTCCGGTCCGAATACTGGAAAGAAAGTAGGCATCTCAATCACCACCGTCCGCCTCGTTTCCTGTATCCGCCACCACCGCCATAACGCGGGCCTCGTCCACCACCTGAGCGGCCACCCCAACCACCTTCGTCATCATCATGGTGACGGACAGGAGGTGGGCGCCCCTTGAGCTCCTCGCTGAGCTTCTTGTATGTCTTGCGCATGTCTGAATAACCCATGTGCATTTTGCCGAAGAAGTGGTCGGCCAACCGGCGATCGTTATCGAGACGACTCAGATAGGCGCCGCAGACGTCGCACACTTGCAGCTTCTGATGGCCGGACGGACCGGAGGTATCTTGGAGATTCTTGAGTTCGCGTTCGCAGGTCTCCTTTTGGTGTTTGGCGGTCCGGATCTTGTGTAGTTCGTTGAGCGCTTGGGCCACGGCACCCGTCTCGCCGAGAACAGAAACTTCAAGGAGACCGCTGTTGATGGTTTTTGTGAGGTCGGAGATTTGTTTTAGCTGTTCGAGAATCAGTGAATGTCCTCATGATAGCTCGGAAAAAGTGTTTCGCCTTACCAAGTTGTTCGTCTGTCTGATCTCGTCGGGAGTCTTTTCTAACCGTCGCTGGGCGGAGTCAATCCTGCGATCACAATCGTCGATATATTTCTGCATATCGCGCATGTAATCGAACTCAAAGCCCCATTTCGCCTTCTCGGCCGCTGAGGCGGTCTCGTACTCCGCTTTCAGTCCCTCACTATGTACCTTGGGACAAGGGCCCAGGTCTTGCTTGGTGTTGGTGAAAAGATCATGCGGGCAAGTTCCGACCAGGTACGAGCGACAGACCTTAGGGTCCGTAATCTGAAGCTGCGCATTGCGAGACCCGGCGCCGGTACCTATGAGCTGGTCCGCTGTGAGAAGATTTCTGTCAGCTTGTTTCAGAGATAGTTTGAATTTTGAATTGTGCAATAATTTACCTCCCATAAGCTGCTCGAGCAGCTTTCTTTGTTCAGCTGCCATGACGATGGAAAGCTAGCGACAGCTTATTGCGCGCGAAAGAGAGGAATTTCTGGTCGACTGGCGAGGGTCCAGATTGTGATGCTGGAGAGCTAGGATTATCTAAGGCGTGGCGCCAAGTGCCGTTCCGCTTATGTGAGCCTCAGGCACATCTAGAACTAAGGAGTAGATGAAGGGTTTCAAGATGAACAAGAACTAACTAATAATGGACAGTCTAATGATAGAAAACTGTTATTTAATATTCATGTTATTATTTACATCATTATCCGCAGAAAATAATAGGTTAATATGCGACATATTAGTCATGTGTAGTTGTGCTCACCTTGTCATATAGATCCAGAGACTAACTTAATCGGTTTAAAGGGCCAGCTCTCACGAACATCTGAACATCCTCGATGCACCACAATCCCACTCAATGACATCCCTGGGAAGTTAGGGAAGCTCAAGATTATACCGCAATAGAATTGGAGGCTTTTAGATGGCAAGAATGACGTGATGGTTGTCTTCTGCTTTCTTCCCCTACTGTCGCTCCTCCTCGCGTTGGCGACCTTCACCTCCGCCGCATCGGACTACCATGAAGCTCTCGTCCTCCAGCCGTTTCCTCAATCTTCCCTGCTAGCGTCGTTCAACTTCAGAGGCAACACTTCGCAGGAGGCCTTTGATCAACGCCATTTTCGCTACTTCCCCCGTGCTCTAGGCCAAATCTTGCAACACACACACACCAAGGAGCTACACCTTCGGTTCACAACAGGAAGATGGGATGCTGAAAGCTGGGGTACACGTCCCTGGAACGGGACAAAGGAGGGCAATACTGGTGTAGAGCTATGGGCATGGATCGATGCGCCGGACAGCGAAAGGTGGGTCGCGAGGCTGTGAACCAGGCGCGAGGCCTCACGAGGTATACCGAGCTGACTTTCATCCAGCGCATTTGCACGATGGATCTCCTTGACCCAGTCACTGTCCGGTCTGTTTTGCGCATCGCTGAATTTTATTGATTCTACTCGGACCACTCGACCCGTTGTATCATTTGAGCCTACCGGGGATCATTCCGCCTGTAGTGACCTGCATCCGCTGCATGGAACGCTTCCTGGCGAAGTTGTCTGCACGGAGAACTTGACACCCTTTCTGAAATTACTTCCTTGCAAGGGCAAGGCTGGCGTTTCTAGTCTCCTGGATGGGCACAAGTTATTTGATGCGTCCTGGCAGAGCATGTCTGTCGATGTGCGTCCCGTCTGCCCTCAAGGCGGGGAGTGTCTCATGCAAATCGAGCAAACAGTAGACATTGTGTTAGACATTGAGCGCTCCAAACGGCCCCGAGGTGAGTTGCCAAAACTGCTTTTCTCTTTTTGACGTACAGTAGTTTCTGACCCTTCTAGACAACCCAATTCCACGTCCTGTTCCTAACGATCAGCTGAACTGTGACAATTCAAAGCCTTATCATTCAGACGACACCTGTTATCCTCTGGAAAGAGGCTCGGGCAAAGGCTGGAGCTTGAGCGAGATCTTTGGTCGTACTTTAAGTGGCGTCTGTTCTCTTGACGAAGGTCAACGCTCTGGTGAAGAAGCGATCTGTTTGCGGGTGCCGCATGAGCAAGGGGTATATACCACATCTGGAGTGGAAGAGACGAAAAGGCCCGACGGATACGCCCGCTGTTTCACCTTGCAACCATCCGGTACATTTGACTTGGTGATTCCCGAGCAATCTCACACGAGCTTGGCTCCTCTGGATGAACCGGTTTTGAGGGCGGAGCGCACGATTGTTGGCCATGGCCAGGAACGAGGCGGTATGCGTATTATTTTTGACAACCCGTCGGATGCGAATCCGGTCGACTTCATTTACTTTGAGACTCTTCCCTGGTTCTTGCGGCCCTATGTCCACACTTTACGCGCGACGATCACAGGGCGCGACGGTACCTCCAGATCGGTTCCCGTCTCGCACATTGTGAAAGAAACATTTTACAGACCGGCCATTGATAGGGAAAGAGGCACACAGTTGGAACTTGCACTTTCTGTGCCTGCTGCTTCCATCGTCACTCTCACCTATGACTTTGAGAAGGCAATTCTGCGCTACACTGAGTATCCGCCGGACGCCAACCGCGGCTTCAACGTTGCTCCGGCGGTGATCAAACTATCTAGCGCGAACGGCAACATCAGTGGCCACGATACTCCGGTCTACATGCGCACAACCAGCCTCCTCCTCCCGCTACCCACTCCCGACTTCAGCATGCCGTACAACGTGATCATTTTGACCAGTACGGTGATTGCGCTTGCGTTCGGAAGCATCTTCAATCTCCTGGTCCGCCGTTTTGTCGCTGCTGATCAGGCTGCTGCACTTACCGCGCAAACTTTGAAAGGCAGGCTGCTAGGGAAGATTGTAGCTCTACGCGATCGGATCGGCGGCAAGACGTCGAAGGTAGAATAGTGTACAATATAGCATACTTAGATTTTTTTAGTACCCTATTGATCCTTGACATTCATGCAAATAATGTTTATTCATGATAAAAGAAGCACGTAATACATGCGCAGAACTCCTTCAACTCCCAACTCGAATCAACAGACCACTATCTACCTTGGCCATGCAACCTAGAAACTCAAACGTCAGTACCAACACATCTTCTATCGAAAACAAGACAGGTGAACTCCAGGTAAAACTCACATATAATCCACCACCCCCTTCGTCTTCGACCACCCAGGCATCGTCTCAGGACATCCAGGCTTATGATCCATGAAACTATGGTCCTCAGTATCACACGATGTACCTTTTGCATCAGACGCCTTCTGAGCCCGCTGCTCAACGTTCTCGCTCGCAACACCCTTCTGCGACCTCAGACCCAGGAACTCGCCCATCGACGATTTGGGGTTCGAAGCCTACATCGTAAATCATCAGTCCAACGCTCCAGGCTTTTAAGGAATGCATCATAATCAGAAACAACTTACAGCCACATGTCCCGGTCCCTCTGTGCTCCCCTTCGAACTGCCCCCCTTGAAGAACCCCTTGTCGCCCCATCCGGTACCACCGCCTGCGTTGTTGGCGGGGGTGGGTTTGGCGCTGGCACCGCCCTGCGTAGAGGTTCTTTCATGGTTGACGGCGCTGTCGGCTGTTCTGTCGGAGTTTTGGGATGCCATTGTGATGGTTTTGTGATTTGATTCTGGCTTGTGTCTTTGTGGTTGAGTTAGTACGGTGTATTGCTGATAATACGATATGGACTGATTTGTATTGTTTGGTCTTTCGTTGTATACCGTAGTCAATGGGGAACGTACCTGGAATTTCGAACGTTTCGACAATGTTGATTATTGCAAAATAGTATCTTGACTACAACGTCTTTATATAAGAGGTCAACTTGTATACCTCATCGACCGTCTGCATGTCGATCGGATTCTTGCTCTAGTCGCATAGTAACTATGATTTCATAGTGAGCGCATCCCGCCTTGGTCATTGGCTGGTACCTCGCCACATTCGCTGAATCATCACATACTCCTAACTAACATTGACTTGGAAATACCAGTAGTAGATAGTGAGACCATGGCTATGAGATAGTAGGTGTTGGACAAGTGCATGGACACCATGGACTGCCGATTCTGTAACATATAGAGCGTATGTACATACAAGTTTCAATCCGGTTCAGTGGTATAGGACAATCATTACTCGAGTCGAAAAAGAAGAACATCAGAAAACCTCTCCGGAGGTCTATCCATCATAGAGACATAAGAAACAGTTAGGAAGGGAAACGTACAGGCGTGGACAGAAGTTCATGGGGCATTAGTAGAATAGATTACTCCCGCTGCGACTCGACTTGATCTGCCCATGTGGCACCAGACACTGGAGACAGTGAGGTCTCCAGCTTGTCTGCAAGAGCGGAGACAGTCTTGTCCATCGATTTATCACCGCCAGGAAGGGCTGGAAACTCCTGTTCATTGTTGAGAACTGGGGTGGCTGGCGAGGCTGCTGTAGCAGCTTCATCTGACGCTCCGTCGAAAGGCGCAACGCGAGAAGCTCCTCGTCCGCGTCCACCTTTTCCACCACGTCCTCGACCGCGATGGTTGTGGTGATGGCGTCCCTCTAGGTTCTCCTCCTCCGTACGGGCATCGTCAAAATCTCGTCGGACGTAACCAGAGACTCCTCCGTGCATGCCTCGCCGGAATTGACCTCTGCCACCGCGGGGATTGTAGTCTTCTTCGCGCTTGGTAGCATCCCACTCCCTTCCCCCCAAAGCTTCGAGTTTTCTCAAGCGATTGCGCTCGCGTTCGGAATCCATCACCCGGCGATTCTGGCGTTCCTGGCGTCGCTTCTCTTCTGCGACCTTCTCACGTTCGAGAAATGACGCCTGATCGGCCTCAGCTCGGGCATATGCAGCAGCTTTTTTAGCAGCGTTCTCCTTGGCGGCAGCGATGCGTCGGCTAAGCTCTTCCTCCGTGAGCTTGGGCTGGTGAGGTAATTAGTACATGTCTCTCTCCAAGCTACATAGGGTCGTGCCGTACCTTCTTCACCCCACCGGTTGCGCTCCTATCACCGCGAACAGCTGGAACTCGTTGAGCTTCAGTTCCATTCGCCGCACCAGCTGGCTTAGCGTCCGACGTAGTTTCATCCTCCTTTGCGGATGGCTCCGAGCCTTCCACCGGCGTATCGCGGGCTGCATCCTCCACTTTGTTGTCCTCCCGTTCGACAGTATTGTCAGTAGACCTGGCTCTCGGTCCTCCCTCTGCACGTCCGCGACTTGAATGTTGTGACCCGCGTCCTCCGCGCCCTCTTCCTCTCCCTCGTCCTCCTCGTCTGTCCCCTCCACGTGAGCGCGGCGGGGTATCTATCCGTGGTGGTTCCTGGCTTTCCACGTCTGCAACATTCTCCTCCGGTGTCTGGACCTCAGCTTGTACTTGTTCGTCTGCGGAGACTGGGACGATTTCGTCATCGAACAGATCATCCCCGCCTCGGGTTTGCGCGAACTCGTCTATGACAGGCGCGTCGGCCATTTTTCTGATATTTGCTGGTGGAACGTCCGTATCTTGCGAATTATCGACGTAAAGCTGATGCGATCATGCACTTCTTCGCGATGAATCAATTCAATCAGGACGCTTGAGCAATTGCGGGGTTGGGGTAGCTTTGCAAAATCAGGGATCAGAGCGGAATGTAAGCTTATGACCACTTTTCGAAGCGTTGGGAACTGTGATTGCTAGAAAGTCTGTCGGTCAGCAAGAGGCATATATGCGACAAGGGTAGTATCAATTCCACCCCCGAGAGTTCTTCATCATCGAGCGCCTTCTGTAAATAACTCTCTTGCCTGCCACTACCTCTAGCAGGCTAAATTGCCAAGGCGGTCCGTATGTGGAGCTGTGTCTTTGCGGAGATCAAAGGAGATATTTCCAATCGCGGGTTCACATGTTGAGAGGAAAGATATCACCTACTATTTTCTAGTTTGTATGTCTATTCCTAATTTTGGCTAGACGCGCAGAATATCGCAGAGTGCAAGACGGAGTATGTAAATGAAGGGAGGCATTCGCTCCATTGTCGATCGAGTCCGAGGATAAATGTGGATACATTTCTGCCCCTCATTACCGCCACTTTCTGCCGCTTCAATGACAATATATATTATCGATTGTGCCCCGAGCTTTGAAACAGTCTACATTGCAATCTGGAATAGACGTCTGTTATGGTATACGGTCTTATGCTCCGCTCTGCTGTAGACCTTAAGTGTCTAGACTCAACATGTATCTCACATCCTCAAACAAGAAGGGCCATCAGCACGAGTCCTTGCAAATGAAGTTATGACAAGGACCCTGCCTTGACTAACATGGCTAGAAATGATAACTCCATTCTCTGGTGGCTTAACATCCTACGGCAGCCAGCTAGCCAGCGAGCCGAATGATGTATTGGACACTAGAGACACCTACACTCAATTGTTCTATGTTCAACTTATTAGCATTCTATCGAGCAGGATGTACAAGTCCAAGTCTCGTCCAATACCAGACACCGGTGACTAAATACATTCCCATGCGTTCTCGTCGGAATAGTTTCCTGGTCCCTTATATACATTCCTGAGAGGATATCTGCAGTGCTTGCGGGTATATTCGACAGACGAACCGACCCCGTTCGAGAATTTGGCACCACGGATGAACTCCGGAGCGATCCCCTTCTCGACCCACTGAACTATTGCCATAAGGACATTGTTCTCCGGCTCAGCACCGTTGTATGTCCTCAGCCCGTTGCCAATGCCATAGGCGCCGTCTCCTCCGCTGCAGTGTGCCATTCCACTGACGGGGAAGAAGCGGTAGAAATCGTCCAGTTCTTCAGGGGCCAGGCCCATCTTCTCTGCGACGCGCGCATAGTACAGCTTCGAGTTATCCGAGCTGATCAGCTGGTCCTGCATACCGTGGTAGGTCAGGACCTTTCCACCCGCCTTCTGGAAGGAGGAGATATCCGCGTCCCAGGTCTGGATGTTGTACGGGTTCTGCGCTAGAGCAACCGCGGCGTCCTGGACCGCCCACTTGGTGGCGTCCCAATTGGGGTCGTTGTAGACGACATAGCGGTACCAGTCAGTACTGTAGCTGAAGGGTTGACCGTTGTACATGATCGACGAAGCGAACAGTTCGGAGCCGGGTTGCATGCGAGGGTACAGCAGAGTTCCGTCCGTGCCATAGAATGGGGAGAGAACGTTGCGGACAGTGTTCGCCTGGGCGCCGGTGATACAATTGGTCGTGCTAGATGCACCTGGCTTGCAGATGATTGTCTCGAGAATAGGATGGCAGAGATCAGTATCCTCAATGATGCCATCCTTTGCCCCGTCCATTTCGTCGCACTGCCGCAGGATCTCATCATGAACGACCTTCCACGACGCTGGCGAGAGGTATGTATCTGATGTATTCGATCCGGTGATCGAGTAGAAGTGGATACTCCACGAGATCAGGTTGACGAAGTTGAAGGCTGGAGCACCCGCCACAACACCGTCGAAATCATCGGGATACTTCTGGATCGACTTGAAGCCTTGTCTACCCCCAGTGGAGCACCCCAGGTAGTAGGACTTGTCAAAGCCTTCGTTATAAAACATCTTGGTGAGCTGTTTACCAACTACGACACCGGTGTGAATTGACCGATACGCAAAGTCCTCGATGACTTCAGGATGCTGGTAGAATGGTTTGCCAGACGTCCCGTTGTGGCCATTGTTGGCGCCGACTGTTGCGAAGCCTAAGCCGGCAGTATAGGCGAGATCATAATATTGGATGCCTATAATCATATCAGCCACAACAGCACTCTATCTCCACAAAAGATTTGAAGAAGCCATACAGCCCGAAAGACCTCCATTGCCGGTGCTCAGAAATCGACCAGTGTAATCTCGCGGAAACCATGCTTCCAGGGTGATCTGGCTGCTGTCCGATGTATCAACAGCCATAGCAACCCGGCACATGTCCGCTGACACAGTCTGGGAGGATGCACCGCAGCTGACCGCGTTGTCAGGCAGGGTGAGGTTGGTCCCTCCAGAAACATATTCAACGAAGTTCACGTGGACATTAGGGAGCTTGATCTTGTGTCCAAAGCTAGCACATTTGTCCTGGAAAGCATCCTGCTTTGCCAGAACTGCAGAGGCCAATGTGAGAAGGGGCAGTAGAGAGAGCTTGGCCATGTTGACTGAGTCAAGTCACCAGAGGTCTGGCTTTACGGGATTGCTCTCAACAGAAAATCCCAGGGCTGCTTTCTATTTCGCTGGAAAACGGCACCTCTTTGTACTACACTTGCCCAGAATCCACCCCCATCATAATAGTAACCCCGTGGGGTTATCCATTGAAAGGACCATCGATATCAAGTTGCACGGCCATCCTGTGCACAACTCCCGAAGTTGGGCCGATGAAAGCAGGGCTAGACAACGAGTATTTCCCGATCGTCAATGCCGTTGCAAAGCATGCACGAAGACCAGCAGGGCTAGCAGCAAGTGGGACTTTAGGACATGTTTCATAAAGACGGGAAATCCAGTCTCTCGAGTCATGTTTTCGACCATTGTGGATCTCCGGATATATTCCTCATGCGCCAAGGCCGGGGATGTCCAATTTCTTCCCCATACGGAGTATATGCGGAGAAATCGCTGAAGGTCAAGATCGCTCGGCAAGTGCCGATGCCGATAAATACAGTTGAAGACAGACCCAATGATGTTCTGAACTTGTGAGGGCTGTCGAAGTGTCGAAGCTTGTTACTCAGTTTGAAGCTGCTGAGAGCAGTCATGGAAAATCCGCATTTTATTCGCACTCACATCCTTAGAAGCTGACGAGACTAAGTCCTCAGCTCATGACCTTCACACAGGAAGTGACATTATCCTTAGGCATTCTATGAGATTGTTCAGCGTACGTTGTCGAGGAATCTTAAGTGTCCTCCCATGTCGTGGGTTGTGGAAATACAGACCAGATACACGCTATTTTTGATCGTTACCAGGCTAGGGTTACGGACAGATTGCCGCGGACCGCGGTACGTATTCTTCCAGGCCTCGTCCTTTTATCTCTCGAAGAGAAAATGGAACTTTGAGTCTTCTGAGTCATTCATGTCTGGAATCAGAAAAGGCCAGACTTGTCGCCCATGTGACTTACGTCCGGTACTTGAATGTCGAAATCCTCGAGTGATCTGACTTGCTTTGAGGTTTCGGCTTTGCAAGTAGGAGCTTCAGGGGACGGCTGAATTTCACAAATTTCGCAAAACCAGGATAGCCAGTATCTATGCCCAGCATTCAGATCTACTTCTACTGGGATCGCGTCAACTCTTCATCCTTCGTTCACCTACTTATCACTTAACTACTATCAGCGCCGATTCCCTCCAGCCACAGAGTACTTTGGTATAATGACGGAAATAATAAACCCATGGAACTCCCCATTTCATATGCTCAAGCCTGTTCCGCCGTAAGATAACCGAAATGTCGACATAGATATATGGACTAAATAATGCAAATAGCGAAGAATACGAGAAGGTCGTCGAGAACGAAAGCTAAAACAGAACGCCGTGGAAGAATCTCGTCATCGTAAAGTGAACTGGAAACATGTTATTCAGGGCATGATCAGACGCAAGCGACTCGGCGTATACTCACCGGCACCGATCGAAAGAGCTGCCAGAGCCAATCTTGGATTGTGCGCGCCTATAAAACTGAGAAGAAGACCACACACTGTCCATGCGGAGTATGGTCCAATAACATTGCCTAAGATTGGGGAATCTCGATATCTGCTCGTCGTCTCGTCAATCATCGCTTGTAAGTTCGCAGCAGTCGCAGTTGCCTTGTCAAGAAGCGCCTGTGAAATTTGGAAGTTGGTTTCCATATGTTGCTGTAGTTTGTATTGCGCTTCAAGCGCATCGAACTGTTGCAGCTGAGCTGTACGTAAAGCTTCCGCTTTCGCCTGGGAATCTTCAAGGGAGGTCTCGAAATTTCGCAGTCGCTTCAGGGATTAGCTCAGTCTAGAAACTAGTTGCACGGCAAGCCACACACCTCGGACAAGCTCAGCTCTTGTTGTAGAATGAGTCCTAGCCTCTCTGAGAGCCATGACTGGTGTTGTAAGCCTTGTCTGATCGTCACATTTGGCAAAGGTTCACTTACTAGCGAAGCGTCAAAAGTTTCGATATTCTGAAAGAGCCTGGCCACATCATCCTGCACAAGGGACTCGAGCCTGGACTGAAGTGAGAGCGCAAGTTCATTCTGTTTCTCGACATTCTGCTGATGAGCATGCACACTTTGTGCTTCTCTGGTTAGAGAATCATCATAGACAGCATGCAGCATTTGTCGCAGGTAGTTGACTTCATTTGTAGCATTTTGAATGTCCTAGACAATGTCAGTCGTATTGGTATAAGATTGCTAGGCGCGTACCTTCTCGAGGCTTGTCGCATCGTTATGTACCCTCGCAAGGGCTGATGTCGCCGTTGTAACTACTGAATCGACGGCAGACTCAATACGTTCCATTAAGTTGCCCAGCAGAGCTCTGATGCCAGTCTCTGTTGCTTCCAGGTCTTGTGTCAGCTTCGCCTGCAAAGCTGCGGTCGCCTCCATGAAGGCTCGACGCTGGGAAGTCTCTGCAGAGGCCATCTGAAGCGCCTCATTGAGCCCATGGCTAAGCTTGATGGTACTTTCGACAATTGAGCGATGAAGCTCGAGAAGCTCCTCCTTCTCGGTCTCAAGCCGCGTTGCTTGACATATTACCATGGCGTTCTGTCTACTATTACTATACGATGTCCACCACTGTGGTCGAGATTCCAGTGACCGTAAGCATGATTCTAGGATCTCAGTTGGCATAGAATCGGCAGTGGTGGTCGTGGATTTATGATTGGAGGAAAAGCCAAAGAATCCTTTCTTCCGCGGTGCCTCAAGAGTCACTGGAAGACACGGAGGAGGGATTGATGCTCCCGCTCCATCGAGTTCACATACTGCCAGTCGTGCCGCATACAAAGAGCGAACATGCTCCAATGCAATATATGTACTTGGTTCTGTATGATCCGTCGTTCCCCCTATCGATTGACAAGATGCGACGAGCCTTGAAGCCGCAATCCGGTTGCAGGAAGGTGACGACTTCATAGATTCAAGTAGCTGTACCGCTTCGGTAAAGATAGCATCATGCTGCTGCGTCTTCGACTGTAGGAAGGAGACCAGATCAATCTCCGCAGATGCGTTATGACCAGGTGCCGACATTCCTAGCTTCATTGTTAATGATGCATTGATAGTTCATTGTCCGAGAGCATACCAGTCACCAGCTTCCCCGCGAGGGCAGGACCTGATATCAGCAGGAGAAAGAGCAGCATACTGGCAAGCAAGAACGTAGGTAGATGAGTTCTTGACATCTGGCTCGAGAACAGAGAGTGTCTTTACCGCAGAACGAAGCCGTGCGTAGAGGAGAGTCGATGGAGACCCTCGGTGGCAATGATACTGAGATTAGACGCTAGAAAGATAAGAGCAATGGAGAATGTTGTAACTAATAGTAAAGAGGAGACAGCAGAGTAAAAAAATGAATAGGTCAAGTCTCCCGTAAGACTGAAGCTGGAATGAAGCAGTCTGAGATGAAGCTGAAGGAAACGACAGCGAAAGGAGCAGAGCGAAAGAGACAGACATTACACTATCAAGCGCAAACAACAGAGATACCTTACAAGAATCGGCAAACCATGTCACCAGTGAGGTCTGACAATATGCAGAAAATCAATTATAAACAACATACAGACGCCTTGGGATGTTTTGATCTCGATGATCGATCTATGAGAATAGTGATACAGTCACGTGATAAGACTAACCAAATTTGGACATTATGCCTTCGGACAAAATCAGTTGAGATCGGACTTTCAACCGCTATCTTGAACAGTCAAACACAATTATCGTCGCCATGTCGAACCTTCTACCCCAGAGCTGCTTGAGGCAGCTTACACGGAACCCTCTCCGGCAGACCACTCTACCTGTCTTCCTGGCACCTGCATACTCCCACCCGCTGCGGACACAATGTTTTTCAACCACTTCCCCGACACAATCGCGAATTGGCGGCGCTCCGATCTCGATACCACCAGAGGTTTCCTTGAAGTTTGTCGACTTGCCTCAGACTCAGGTACGGGGCCGGTCAAAGGAGATTCCTAAGACTGCGATTGAGGTCAAGGGTCCTCTGGGTAAGCGACGGTCTTTCATCCTTGAGTCTCGGAAGCGGAATCTAACATACGGTTTGGCCATAGGTGAATTGACCTTGAACATCCCTCCATTCGTTGAGGTCACACACGATGAAGCACTGCGGAAGGCCAGTTTGGCTGTTCAAGACCCCTCGGCTGCCCATCAACGTGCCATGTGGGGTATGTAAACGACTCTCGAGTGTCCCATGCGACGAACCACGTCTGACTTTGCGGCTTCTAGGAACTATTCGCGCCCATCTGCAGAACTACGTACTTGGAGTATCAGAAGGGCATATTTGCATTCTGAGTCTGGTCGGTGTCGGTTACAGAGCGAGCATCGAGTCCACAGCGACTACAGTGGAACCTGAATACCCAGGCCAACAGTTCGTCTCCCTCAAGGTTGGATATTCTCACCCTATCGAGCTTGGTGTTCCGAAAGGAGTCAAGGCCAGCACACCGCAGCCTACTCGTATTCTGCTTGAGGGGGTTGACAAAAGTGTTGTGACACAATTCGCGGCGGAGATCAGGGAATGGCGGAAGCCAGAGCCTTACAAGGGCAAGGGTATTTTTGTGAATGGAGAGACAATCAGACTGAAGGCCAAGAAGATTCGGTGAACTGGGGTGGTTTGTATTCTACTTTGGCATTCTATTGGAACTGGGTCTGGGCTGTTTCTGTACATGTATATTCAAGCCGAGTCTCCTGTTTTCCCAATTGGTATCTATTCCATGTACTTTTAGGCGCATCGAGCGTGCAGGGTCTAACAAAGATTTAGAACAGGTTTAGTGATTCGATTCAATTGCTGTTAGCGTTCGCATCATCTTTTATAGCTTCAGGACCGTCTTGACGGCACCAATAACCTGGTCCTGGATGGCCTTGGGAGCGGCGACGACTCCCTTGTTGGCAGCCAAAGTCCGGCCCTTGCTGAAATCCAACCGCTGGCCATAGATATCGGTCACTTGTCCACCAGCCTCGCGGACAATGAGGTCACCAGCCGCATGATCCCAGATCTTCTCTTGGTAGTCCTTTCTGACAGGTAGGCGGAGGTAGATATCACCTGCGCCTCTAGCAATCGAGCAGTACTTGGCCTGCGAGTCGAGTCGCACGCTGGGAGAGGTGATACCAAGGAGCTGAGCGACGGCAGCGTTGTCGCCTTGAGCGGAGTGGGCAGCCTCCACTCCTTCACAGAAAACGGCTTGTTTGATATCGGGAACGGGACGCATCGAGATTGGCTTACTGTCGGCAAGAGCACCGTTCGATAGGGGTCGGCTAATGGCTCCCTCGCCCTTGATGGCTGAGAAGAGTACTCCCATGCCGGCACCATCAGTCTGGTCAACGCCGATACTGGCGGTCATGGCAACCGAATCGTCCACGGGCAAGTTGGGGCAACCAATAGCACCGACCTTCACGTCTCCGTCCTCAATCAAACCGAGACAGACAGCATACTGGCCGCCGCGGAGAAATCCCTTTGTGCCGTCGATGGGATCCAGAGCCCAGATACGACCCTTGGGACCGCCTGCGCTCTTGCCTTGGTCGATGATGTCCAGCATCGCATCTTCGCTTGGCAAGAGACCACCCAGGAGCTCATTGCTCTCATTATCTTCCAATCTGATGTCCTTGACCAGTCTCCAGATCTCTGCGCTCAACGCCTTGTCCTCCCGAAGGGTGCTAGCCTCTTCTTCGGCGACGATCTCATCGTTGGGGAAGTTCTTGCGGAGGGCTTGGATGATTAGAGCTTGAGCGCCGAAGTCGCCAATGGTGACGGGCGATTTGTCGTCTTTCGAAACCGTGCCTTTGGCCTTCTCGTGGAAAACCTTCTGTGTCAGAAGTGTTGCTCGCTGAACAGCGAGTTCGGCAATGTAGCGCTCGTGTTTGTAGGACATGTTGGCGGTTTGGGTGTAATGGGGTGAAGACAAAGCGGGGAGGGAGGTAAATATGCGTGGGCGGGTTTTGAAGATGACACTGACTCCAAGCAGAAGAGTGGAGCAGAGTATAAGACGGGAGAAGATTGAGAAGGACGACTGGCGAATTGAGGAGCGATCAGCCGCATTTATAGACCGAGGACCCATTGAGAAGCGAAGAAGACATACGTAAGATGCTGCTCAGCAGCAATTGTTAGTGCTTTCGTAATACTCCCTATTCCAGTCTCCCCTGCAGTGATAGTCCATAGAAATTATTTCCTCCTGACTGTTTCATCAGCGTAATCGGACGTACATCCGACACCCCAGGCATCCAGGCATTCAGGCACCCCTTCCGACCTCTTTTCCCCGCGCTAAACTACTTTTGGGGGTGGGGAGAGGGGCAATCACGAGATTGGCCCGTTATCGCAGAAGGAGAAGGGATATCGCAATCAACACTGTTGGACGACAGCGATATCTACCTAATTGTAGATAGTCATATACGCCACTCTTTCAAATCTGCTGCATCGTTCATCGGTAGCGCGAAAGGATTCGGATTGCAGGAGTTGCCCGAACCAGCCTCGTTTTCCTTAAAAGTCAACCGTGCTCGTGTGTTAGGCTTTTAGCACTGCCGCCAGGGCACACGACGGCCTCGGTCGGACTAACAGGACTCTAACACGTCACCGTCTGGCTATTTCTGTGCCTAATTTCATAAATCTGCTGCCGAGACCTTGGATTTAGGAGCTATACGACGTTGCAGGAAACGAGCTCCAGTTCCTCGAATACTGTTCCTCGAATACTGATCTCTGGGTCTCACGAGGGCCGAGCTTGTTACGAGAGGAGTTACACTGAGTTCGCCTTGGGAAATCGTTGCGCTTTGATACTTATTTACCCAATAAGACATTTGAAGACAACGTCATGTTCCACTCAGCAGTAAGTGAGCATTGATCATAAGAGCTGTCGCCGAATGCTTGATTCTTCATACTCCAGTCATCAGAATCTGTCCTGGGGATTTGCAAATCAAGTTCTTTGCATATAGAAAGTTGTGCAGAACTGACAGTTACTTGGCGCAGAAACCATACTCGGCTGTGACCGTTCAGATTGAAGTGCTCACTGGTGAGCAATACGAGATTGAAGATTCAAGTGGAATTGTCGACCTCATCGAAGCGATTCGCATTCAGAGCAGCGGACCGACTGAAGCAAGTCGCGCATTGCGAAAGAAACTGTCAGTCCAGTTATAATCCCTTCTCAGTCCTACTTATCTAATGTTCCTCCAGTAAATATGGCAATCTCCATCGCCAGCTGAGAGCTCTTACTATTCTTGACTTTTTGATACAGAATGCTGGAGATCGATTCCTGAGAGAGTTCGCAGATGAACCGCTCTTGGAGCGTCTACGAATCGCAGCCACCGATCCAGTATCTGATCCCTTGGTCAAACAGAAATGCAAGCAACTTTTTGGGCAATGGGCAGTATCCTACAAGGACACATCGGGGATGGGAGGGGTGACAGGGCTGTATCGGCAGCTTCCAAAGCGCAAACAGCCCGCCACTCAGGCCAAGGCGAAAGTTCTCCGGGATACTGGTAATTCGACTAATAATGAGCCACAACTGGGCCATACGGTCTCAGTTTCCGTAGGAAACGGCCCAAGCACTGTCTTGAGCAGTCCCAAGCACAAGCATACGTCGAGCAAATCATCTTTCAAGAGAGAGAAGAAAGAAAAAGAGAAGAAACTACATAATAGGTCGTTCAGTTTGGACAGGGAGAAGCCGGAGATGCTATCGACCCTCGCCTCTTCCTCGGTCGCCAGTACCAACCTTCTGAATGCGCTGAAGCGGGTGAATCGAGAAACGCACCGGGTGAGCGAAGATGCAGAATGTCTCAACCGGTTTGAGACCTGCAAGCTCCTTAGACGGCAGATCCTCCGGTACATTCAGCATGTCGAGAGCGAGGAATATCTGGGAAGTCTTATCCACGCCAATGAGGAGCTGGTTACTGCTCTTATGGCGTTCGAAGTCCTGGATAAGAGTATAGACTATGACAGCGACAGTGACCAGGATGTGCTCGAAAGTGGCTGGTCCCCTGATCGAGACGATCTCAATGAATCTTTTGCTGGACTGGTCGTTAACCCTCCCAAACCTGCTCGGCCTCCTCGACCTCTGAGCATATCCGTACCGTCATCCTCCAAGCAAAAGTACATTAGTGCCAGTGAGTCGGAGACGGAGGAGGACGACGACGACGAGAACAACCCATTTGGCGACAGAAACGCTATCCGCACCCCTGGTCTTGAGAGAACTGAGCCTACATGGTATGTATCTCGTCCTGTAGGCATAGCTCCTGCTAATTCTTTATAGGAGAGAAGTTTGAACCCGTCTTCTCTATGTCGTGCATAACGCCATGTCTCCACCATACTTTTATGTCTCTGATGATTCTCCATGTTTACTATGTCAACGTTTATGAGGGAGGAAAACGCAGGGGAGGATGATTATGTTCACAGTCTAGAAAGTCGCTCAGCCGGATTATACCCGAGTCACTTTATAGTCAGCAGCACGCTCTTATCCATTGTATGCTCAAAAGGAATGAATTTCTCGAAATGGGGGCTGTCTTTGCAAGTCTGCTCTTATGTATAACATCGGAGTCGTCTTTCTCAGGGCGTTGGCAAGCGCAAAGGGAATATTGCTTCTATCATTCATTCTCAGAATTGAGGAGTGGAGCCGGAGGGTGTAGTCCCAGAGTGATATCCAACTGCTCAGACCTAACTTGTATCAAGCTCATGTAGTTCCTTCGGTCTTCGCATCTTACTTTACGCGAGAGTTCGTATTTAGGCACCATTTCGACGTCAGCATCTCCCAATCGGGAAATGTTGCACTTCGGTAACCATTCCTCATGACTCAATCCATATATATAAAAAGGCACAGCGCATCCCTCCAACGAACCATCCTACATCTGACTCTAGTCAGTAATCACTCCACCTACCACAACATATCCACCACAAAATGCCACCCCCAGTAACCGAACTCGCCCTCCTGCATCTAAAATCCACCCCTCCCTGTCCATCATCCAAAACCCTCCTCCTCTACGGCACCAAAGCGCAAGCCAACTCCTCCTCATACCCAGTCCACCTCTTCACCCAAATCGAGGATCCCTCACTCATCTACCTGATTGGAGGCTGGGAGTCTGCGCAACAGCATTACGAGGATTGGATTCCCTCGGCTACAAACCAAGAACTCATGGGGCAGCTCTCGGGTGAGATGGAGCTGGTGTGGATGTTTCATGTGGATGGTGATGGTGCTGGGGATGGGGGGCGGCAGGGGGAGGTACTGAGCGAAGCTCCTGTTGTTGTTGTGGGGCGGTATTGCATGGCTGCTGAGAAGAAGGAGGGGTTTAGCCGGGTGTTTGAGGGGGTGCGGCGTCTTCTGGAGGAGGGTACGAAGCCGTTACCTTTATTCAAGGGGTGGAGGGTTAAGAAGGAGGAGGGGAAGGAGGAGTTTGTGGTGATTAGTGGGTGGATGGGGGTGCAGCAGCATCTCGACTTTGCCCGGTCAGAGGGATTCAAGGCGTTTTCGAGGATCAACGAGTATATTGACTCGTCGGAGATCAAGCATATTGTTCGGTGGGAGGTTGATTGAGTGAAGATCCGTTGATATCATTAGTTCATTCTTCATAAGGCTATGTATGTAAGTGTGTATGCAAAACGCCGTATCTACAGCAAAACCAGTGGGGTATATTTCTCAAACGATCGGCCATGAATATACGAAGCAGCAGAATCATACGGACAATGAACAGAAGGGCAAAATTCAGAGCACTTTTGTTTTCATCCATTCGCTTGTTCCAACGCCCAGGTTGAGGCCGTTGCGAGCCCACCACCGGCGAACGCGTCCTTCCGCTCCAGAGACGGGGTCCGCATCCTCAAGAGCTTCTTCGATGTCGCATGTTTTGAACTCCACTCGCAGACCACTGCGGCGCCACCATTCCAGAACGTTATCATGTCCGTTCTTGGTTGGTCCAACCAACAGCTGGCTGTCGAAGATCATCTTTGGTCCCTTCAGCCGGTACCAGAAGTCGAGGACATGGACATGGCCGTGGGTGCTGGCAATGCGGGCAACGGACTCTGCGTGACTATACGGAATGCCCGAGGCATCCCACCAAGCTAGCGACTCCACTCGACCAGACTGTGCAGCGAGTAAAACGGATTTCCCTACTTTCAGTGTGATAGGATTCGATGGTGGAGCATTTGCAGAGGCATTCTTCCACCATTCGAGCACCGCTACCCGGCCCTCGGCACTGGCTGACTCGAGGGCTCTCTCTGTATATCGTAACTCGAGTCCCGACGTTCGCCACCATTCGAGCACCCCGACGAAGCCGGCGCGAGAGGCTCCATCCATCGCATCGGCACTGTAATCCTTGTTCGGTAGCGCAGGTGCCTCCTGCCACCATGTCAAGATCTTGGGGTTCCCGTATATTGCCGATGCGCGATACGGCAGTTTCGTTAGGCGAGATGTAGTCCATAGCATATCAAGGTGGTTCTCTGTCAGGTATGAGAGTACGTCGGTCCGCGAGAACTTGAATATGAGGTGACAGGCTAGGTCTGATAGCGGTTTCCACCGTGGTAGGCTGTCTATGCGCTTTTTGATAGCAGCAAAGGATCCTCTTAGGATCGTGTATTCCAGAGATGCCGGGGTAGACATTTTGAGTAGGTGAGATTGCCATTCCTTAGGTACAGGAAGGTTTGTAGGAATGCCAACTGCTTTGGCGATTTCCCAATCTTGCAACTGTTCTTCGAATATGTTTAGCCATAGCTCGAAAGGTAGTGATCGCGCGCCCTTCCGAAGATGCTGTGCCGCTGAAATTGCGCTGGCAGACTGTTTGGTCGCTGACGGGACTACTTGTTGCGTGGTGTCGAGAGCCTGTCCAGAAGTTGCCGAGGACTCAGCGAAAGACAGCCCTAGGGTCCGCTCCATAGTATCGTGTAACTCTCCCAGACCATCCCAATGTAATTGAACAAGTTCCTCGGGACCATTCGATCGCCACAGGGCTGGCTTGACAATGTTGATCCAAGGCCAATATCGATCGACTTCTGCCAACTGTCTACTGCTAAGAGGATGTTCCCACTCCGAAACAGTCATTCCTGGTATAAGGATCACAGGTTTTGATGAAATCCAGCCACGAAGAAGCGCCAGCGTCAACGTGTTGGTGAGGCCAAATAGCATCGACCCCAGTGCTCCAGCATCGATGGGGGCGACAAGGAGCATATCAGCCCACTCACTGAGCTCTGCCGCCTTGGCTTTGAGCCACCTTCGAGCACCGGTCTTCTTCTCAAATGTCTGGCTATCCACAGTGTCCATGTAGTGAGGAATCTTGTTTGCGCCTGCTAAGAGGGCCGAAGGCTCGTCCGTGATCAGCCGTAGTTCGATGTCAGGGTTCCGAACAAGGGACGGTAGTATGTTGTCGACAAAGGCACTTTCCGTCGACAGCAATATGCGCCTTCGGCGACGTGTCGACGAGATGGCGACATCTTTGGCAACTTCGTTCGAACCGTTGTTGGTAGATACAGATTGTCGAGTTGATCTCTCCTCAGTCTCCCCATCAATCTCCATTTCAGTCGGCAACGGGCTTTTTGAGGCAACACCCGCCAAAGCACCGGATTCTTCAGAACTATCCGGCCGTAAACCCACCGCCATGCCAGGAATATGGCCAAGACCCGTGGAATCAGCAGCGAGGAAAGTTGTGGCGATGATCAACCCGGAGTAAAGTTTGGTCCGGATAGCAAAAAGTCCAAGAGACTATCCGAACGACGAGAAAGCGTAGAAAAGAGGAAGTTCGATCGGGCCGAGCCCCTTCTGTGCACCTTTATGACACGAGACGAGCGGAGGAGCGAGAATCTGCTGGTAAAAGCGATAAGGAAGTCAAAAAGATAACAAAGGAAGTGTCGACACCAGAACCCAATGAGATTAGGTTACTTCAATTGCAGCCCAAACAGCTCTCCTTCAACAGGCAAGGGTATCGAATCCATGTAAGAGAGTAGAGGCAGCGCCCAATGGCTTCTCTTTAATGCAGCTTGCCAACGGCTCGACCGTGTCAAGAGGTGAGTGAGCTAATAGACTAAATTGTTGTATGAGCGGGTGGGACCAACAAAGCGGTCAAGAACAATGCAAGAAAGCGGATCGACTGTTAATTCGGCGGTTCCCAGGATAGAGCTTTTGGTTCCAGGCCAATTTTGGTGTAGAAACTTGTTACGGGTCTTGCTGTCCCCTGTTTCGCCGATTTGACGTCGCCACGTCGGATCTTTCACTATCAGTGATGCTCTGTCTGTGACGCCACTCCTACCGAAACCGGTCGAAAGTCGGTCGCTGTGTCAAGGGTGTTGCAGACACTCAGAAATCAAAATACCTGGAGCGGGGTGGGCTGAGGGAAGATACTTTGATGGCAACACGGAATCTCAAGGCAAGAATTCTAATATCATAAGACCCTCGCAGGCTGATGGGTTCCGTACTTTTGTTGTACTGTACGGCTATCAGCGGGGAGAGGGATCATGTAGAATCCCAGGGCTCTGATTGGTTGATATAAATCACAACATAATCACGGTGTGAAATAACAGATCTAGCTGCATTCAAAGTCAATAAACAGCTAGTCTAGCGCCTATACAATGGATATATATATTTGTCTCTGTACCAGGTGGATAGCATAACTATTCACGATCCCTTCGGGCCAGATTGCTGTGCAACTTGTGCTCCCGCATGGCCATGCTGACCAAGGCCCCCAGGACGCTGAGTCCAAGTAATGTCAGGAAAACCGCCCGTAAAGAATCCATATATGCGTCTAGAACTCCTGCCTTCCAATCCGCGGGAACGTTACGGATCTCGTCCAAACTGTCCCTGAGGCGTGAGATAATCTCTCGGGCATGCTTGCGATCACCGAAGCGCGACCACAGCCCTGACTTCAGGATATTTTGGAAAACTGCCGATGCAATGGTGATACCGATCGTACTGCCTGTGCTGCGGAATGCATAGGATGCGGACGTAATGACAGCATGGTGTTCGTGGTCTACAGCAGAAATAAGCGCCACAAGGGTGATAGTGAGCATGCTGCCGTAGGCCGTGCCTAGGCAGAAGAAGTAGACGAAAGGGATCCAAGCAGGCGTTGCCAGGTTCAGAGTGCAGATCAGAGCACCTGAAGCGACGAGAAGAATCATGGAAACGTTGCTAAATATCTTGTAACGTCCGGTAGCACGCATGATGAACCCCGAAGCAAGAGAGCCAAGGGATGTCCCAAGCGCCTGGGGTATCAGCCTGACGCCAGCGGCAGTGGCCGATAGGCCCTCAACTTGAAAGTATAAGGGGAGGTAGAAGAGGAGTCCGAAGATCGCCATGGTGCTGAACCAGTTGGTAAGACAGGCCGAGGATACGGTCCGGTCGAGGAGCAGACACACAGGGATGACTGGTTCGGACGCAATGTTTGCCTCGATATAAATGAAGATGAAGAGAAACACGGCGGAAAGCGGCAATGTCGTGAGGATCAACGGATGAGTCCATGGCACCTGATTACCTCCAGTATTAAGTCCGACTAGCAATAAGACAAGTGTAATGACCAGGGTGATAGCTCCCAGGAAGTCCACCCGTTTTAACTTGGCCGTGTCGGTTTCTTTGACGGGCATCTTCACCGTCACGGCAACAAGGATGCATGATACGACAACGAAGGGGACCTGGATCAAGAAAGCCCATCTCCATCCCAGAGTGTCGTTGATCCATCCTCCAAAAACACCCCCGAGTCCACTTCCCGCTCCATAACAGATGTTACCAATGCCTTGCCAGACACCTCGTTTGCGAAGAGGAACCAGATCCGATGTGACGAATGTCGAGATAGCCGTCAGACCACCGCCTCCAATTCCTGCCACAACACGGCCTAGTACAATGGCACCTTCGCTCTTGGCCAAACCACATATCAAGTTCCCAGCAGCGAAGAAAACGTTCGAAAAAATTAAACCAGCGCGTCGCGAGTAGATGTCGGTCAATCGGCCGCTCAGCGGTTGAAAGGCAGCATTGGAGATCAGGTACGAGGTAGCTAGCCAAGAAAGTAGAGAGAAGGAATTGAAAGATGACGAAATGGGCGCAGTGAGAGTTGCAACGATAGTTGTATCTGTAGCAGTTAGTTATGGACTCAAACACTGCCCGGTCACCGAGCCAGGCGAGAGTGCAAGTACCTAATGCAGCCAGGAAGACACCTAACCATATACATCCAAGGATTAGAATTAGTTCCTTGAAGCTGGGCTCCTGCGCTGGGTCGACTGCCGTCTCATCATGTTGATGAGCATCAATGGCTGGGGTTTGAGTCTGTTCGCTCAGAAGCGGTGTCTGCTCTGAGACTGTGGGGTGGTCGGAGCGCATTTCTTTGTCTGGATTGACAAAGGCCAACGTCTCTGCTCTGAATCTGAGCGCCGCTTGAGCTTACACCCTTCGTTGAAAAGAGCCCAGCATGGCGGAGATGCAGATAAGCTTGTGGAGTAACCCTTTGTCTAATCAGGTCATCAGACTGCCATTGGACCGAATTCTTCAGTTAATCGGCCTTTTCCGATACAGCGGACTGTATCTAAAGGAAAATTGAATGAAAAAGGATGTTTAACTGGGTATATTTCATGTTTTGATAATGATAGTTCGTGTCTAAAGGCAACCAAGGCACCTTCAGATAGCCCACCAAACCTTACGTGATTTAGACTCCCACTGCAAAACAGAGGTAAAAAGAAGTGCTCACAAGCGGATTTGAACCGCTGACCTCATGATTACTAGTCATGCGCTCTACCAACTGAGCTATGCGAGCTGATTGGCTGAGCAAGATGGCCAGGCTTTGGTTTATGTAAGCCAGGTTTGAAGAAGAGGAGGCAAAAAGTTGCCCAGAAGCAAGAAGAAAGGAAAACAAGAAAGAACACAAGAGCTAAAAAGAATTGCTCACAAGCGGATTTGAACCGCTGACCTCATGATTACTAGTCATGCGCTCTACCAACTGAGCTATGCGAGCTCTTATTACTGAAGCATTCTTAATTGTGTTATTCAAACTCACGTGTACCTATTCAGCGTGATGTCATCGATTATTGTGCCTTCTCCAGCCCGATCCCGTACCTTATCTTCGGGTCAAGTTGGGATGGCTTTGGTTCAACTTCTGAACTCAATATCATGCGCACTAGAATAAGCCATCTGCGATCACCTCTAAGAGTCTACTGTCTGATTCCCCTTGGTACCTTAGTCTCGCTAGTGCGAAGAGAACGATTAGGGGACACAATTTACAAAGCAGACATAATTCATTTTCCGAGATTGCGACTGTCGTGGTGCCCCTCCTTAATTAGGATAATCCCCCGGTAGATAGTAGCTGTAGGATAGGTTGCAGACTCAGACGCCATTGCTGATTTCCCAGTGCTCCTGTCGGTTTCATTTCAGATTGACGCTTTCTCCTCGCTCCCGATGTGAGACAATGTAATAAGAAAAGCTCATTGTTTCAATAAGCGCCCCAGAGTCTGAGAAATTGAGTGACGAACTATTTGTGTGACAGAGGCGTTTCATTTGGGCTATAACTCAGGCGAGCAATGTCGAGCCTCGAGACTACCACGTTAAATGCTGATGTCGAGGGCAATGAAGTTCCAGATAACAAACTGAATCAATCCAAGCGATGTCTCTAACTCTGTAGGCTTGAGGGGTCTCATGAATCACTTAGAATGGATAATCTCCGTAGCCTTTATCTCCCCTTTTGTTCCGTCAACTGAATTGTAGCCTTGTAGGCGACTTGCCGTTATCCCCACAATAAGGAGCCCATGCATGATGCCGATCTCCTCGCAATGGACTGTTGTGGGAGACTTGGAGCTGGTATCTAGCTTCAAGGCCAATCAATCAACCGCCTGGACGGGACAATTGAGTAACGACTAACGAACTAACGATCGCAGGCAGAGATAGCATTCGCCGGCCAATCTTGGCTCTTCATACAGGAGCATACGCGGGCTGTGCTTGGAATTTAGCCAAGCAGCATTCCGTCAATTAAAGAGAAACCGTATTCAGCTGGTTCGAATCTAACCAGCTGCGGACAAGGGACAAAACGAAAAGGAGAACGGAGTACGAGACTGGACGATCGGACCCCCAACCATCACGTGGTGGGCAAGCCATCAAAACAGTCATAATAACCTTTCCTCTTTGTCTGCTGGGAATTCATCACTTCCTTTCCTCTCTCTTAGGTTCAGATCTACACGGGAAATCGTCTTCAGCAAGGTTCCTTTCTTCCTCCTTTTCTTTTGCTACTCTAATCGCCTCTTGCTACATTCTCTTATCTAGATACAAGATGCCCGGTGTCCGTATGTGAACCTAAGCTCCGCTAGCTCTCTCCTGACCAACTGTCTAACCTAATCATTAGCTCCTGACGCTCTTGAGCAATTGAAGAAAGGCTTGAAGGCCATTTTCTCCCGTAGAAAGAAGAAGGCTCAGAACAAACAAACTGAGCCTGCCCCAGCTGCGGACAAGCCTGCAGAACAGCCAGCAACCACTGCCGGCGCCGGCGCCGGCGCTGCTGCTGCCACGGAAACCAAGCCAGCAGAGCCAGCTCCTGCTACCGAACCTAAGCCTGGTACGTTGTTCCTTTATATGTTGCTTCATCCGGTCGAGTCACCCAATGTCACACGAACTAATACTCTGCAGAGCAAGCAGCCGTAGCAGATAAGCCAGCAGAGGCAGCAGCACAACCCACCGAGACGCAGCCCGCTCCCTCCACTACTGCAGCGCCCGAAGCGAAGACTGAGACCCCAGCTCCGGAGACGAAGACCGAGGCTCCTGCTCCCGAGCTTACGACAGCCGCTAATCCTGCTGCTCCCACTGTTCCGGAGACAACTACTTCCGCCGTTGCTCCAACCGAATCTGCCCCTGCTGCCCCGGCCCCTGCTGCTGAGCAAGCTCCTACTTCCGCGGCTGCTCCAACGGAAACTGCCCCTGCTGCCCCAGCACCAGCTGCTGAGCCAGCCCCTGCCGAGCCAGCTGCTGAAAAGCCCGCTGAGACTGCAGAGCCGCCGAAGAGTCAGTAACTGGATCTCGGAAGACCAAGATCAACTATGCTGAAGAAGAATAGCCGAGGAAGCCAAATAATCGTTTGCCTTGCGCCGAATATCATTTCTCAACGAAATCTCCGAGCAGTCCCTGTTAAGTCGATCTTTACCCTGCGCTTTCGCGTTTTCGAAAGTAGCGAGCAGTGGCACATAATACCCTAATGTTTCTTTTATTGTCATTGTGTCATTGTTGTTGCCGTGGTCGCGTTGCATAATATACCCCTCGTTTTGTTTATACTCTGCCTCGGTCAGATAACTAGAGCAATGTAGCTCGCTTGATGACAGTGTCGTCTTAGTGCTCTCACTACTGTAGTCATGGTAGACCATCGCAGGTGGGTGAATTGCAGGTAGTCCGTCGACAGTTTTTCAATCGCTAACATCAGAAGAATCATTCATCTCCACTTCGGCGGCATCTTGACTTTGTTCCGAGGCAGCCGCAGCTGCAGCTTTCAATTCTCGGGCTTTCTGTCTCCGTTTGATTTTCCTCTCCCGATTCTTGCGATTTCGCTTCTCGGCTTCCCTCTCCTTTCCCTCCTCTGCTGCCTTTATTCGCTTCCGCAACTGGATACGTCGCTTCTTGCCGGGCTTCTTTCGGGACTTGGGGTCTTTTGTCGGAGGGTTCGTAAGACAGATAGTCGCGACTGCAGTTGGGTCTTCAGATGCAGGAGGTAACCTGGTATGCTGCCGGTTAAGATGTATCACCCGCCATGGTAGATGGCAACCGGGCTGAAAGGAACATAAAATTAGCAAACCAATCAAAACCCAAGCGAGTTAGAAAGTCCACCACATACCCAGGACACCTCCGACCACCCCAGCAACTGCTGTCCGGTCACAGCAACTTCCTCGAATTGCTTCCTCCTACCGGTCGAAGCCGAAGCCGAATCCTCCTTCGCACCGGACCCAGTAAGCAGCTCCGGCGTCGTAAAGTAATACTGCCACCCTCGGAAGGGGTTCAGAAATCGCCCCTCTCCATCCACCGCTCCAGGCGTCGGCGAGCGTAATCGAATTCTCAGTTTCTGAGTACCCCCGCTTACTGCTTTCTCTCCCCCTTCTGTTGCAGCTGTCTTCTCGTCCTTAATTGTAGATATCGGCGCAGCAGGGGCGCTAAATAACCGGAACTCGAATTCCTGCTCCTCGTCTTCCTGTTGGTGGCCGTCGTCCTGTGACCTGGGAGCCGGAGCGGTGGATTCTGCAGGCGCTATCAAGGCATCGAGGTTGAGGAGCGCGCCCAAACGTTGGTGGACGTCTTGGAATGATGAGTCCTGCTGCGGCGAGGGGGACCGGGAAGTCGAATCTCGCGAGAGGAGTTCATCGCGACGAACGCTGTAGAGCAGGCTCAAATCAGTCAAAGAATGGACGGTTGGACGTGGAGATCACGGTACCGTTTCGCGTCTGGGAGGTCGAACATATTGTTAGAATTTGCGAGGATCTTATCTATATGAAGATCTAGGCCATTGAAATATGAGTCAGGGACCGTTTTGCTTGCTCGGCGATTGTGTTGGTGAAGAATGCTGTCGTGCGGAGCGAAATGCTGATTCCGAAAATTGTGGAATGGTCATTTTCCACGCACGGGCGTCGCTACGGCCACGGTCCCGGGGATCTGATCGAACCCAAGCGACGTTGACGTCGTTCGCTCCAGGAAGCTGTACGATGTCTTCGCATTGCTTATGGAGAGTTGACTGCTCTCATGAAGCCTTGAGCACTTCCTCAGCTTAGGATATGAGTCAATCACCACATGTCATCCTGCTACCGCTGGCCAAGATGTACTCTGGTCAAAAGAGTAAACAACATGTGGCCATTCATTGAACTTAATGGCTGTTGGAGGAATCACCCAGCTACGAAGCTATGGTTGATTTTCTTAATTTCATTCATTCTTCGATGAATCTGAGGAGCGAATGAAGGCTAAGGTAGTTGTCTACTTCTGTGAATAAACATCCTCCTATTTGAAGTGCACGATTCAGCAATCTGTATGGTTAGAGACTGATATATATACCATGGCTTGTATACTTTGCTTGCTCCATGCTACCTACTCTGTTGGAGCAATATCCTCTTCTACGGAAGTCCGATATTAGAGGCCACATTATATATAGACTAAACACAGCGACCGCCGTCCACCTGAGGCTCAATTAGTTATTGTTGATCTAAAACAAATGAGGTCGGTACCTACCTCCAAGTTCACGCCTGTGATGAAGTTCGCTTCATCGCTCGCCAGAAAGCAACAGGTGTTCGCAATATCCCGAGGAGTACTGGGCCGACCCAGCGGCACAGTTGAAACAAACGCCGCTCGGTTTTCTTCTGTATCTGGCTTACCAAGGAATAGATGTGTCCTAGAAACGTAGCAAGGTGAGTCATTTTCAAGACTCCGCATGAGCGGGTGTGCAGCTTTATACTTACATTCCTGTACTACCAACGACAGGACAGACACAATTAAAACGAATCTGCTTGGGCCCATACTCGACAGCCATCGTCTTGGTCGCATTGCTCACAGCTGCCTTTGAAGCATTATACCACGTCAAGCCTGGACGAGGACGCAGTGCAGCCGTCGATGAGATCTGGATAAACGACCCGGGCCGGTTATTCTCAACGAAGTACGGGACGATGACGCTCGTGGACAGATAGATCGATTTGATATTGACATTCATGCACAGGTCAAAATCCGCATCGGTGACTTCGGCGGTGGGCTTATTGCTATAGGTCGCACCGGCGTTGTTGACAACAATGTCGAGTTTCCCGTATGCATCCAGTGTGGCTTGCAGCAATGCCTGCCAGGACTCCCGCTTGGTCACGTCGGTGAGGACGAACTTGCAGTTCAGCTCGGCTGCGGCTTTCTCTCCGTTTTGCTGCGATAGCTCTGCGATGATGACATTGGCGCCTTCCTCGACAAACTTCTTTGCGATGCCGTAGCCAAAGCCTGATCCGGCGCCTGTCACAATGGCAACCTTTCCTTCGAGGCGTCCGGGCATGATTGATATGTGTTCAATGGCTCGTGTGGTGACTAGATAAGAAGATCGCTTGAAGGAGACTAGATCACTATATGTGAAGAAGTCGGAGTTGTGAACGATATCAGCAGCTACGGTGCATATATGCTGTTGAGGAACCACAATGCGGGGTCCGTCAAAAGCGAGAGGAGAGACAACAACCGAGGGGTCAGGGGTCAGGGTTGTAGCGCCTTTCCGTACTGAGTCTAGATTATTTCTCTGTCAGTATGATGATGAGCGGCACCGTTTCTCGAATAGTCCACAAAATAAAGTGATCGTCTGCTTTCTTGTAGAAAAATGGCGCATTTTCATGGCCTGTGCTGCAGCGCGAGTGGGCAGCAAGATTCCCGAGAAAATAAGGCAACAGGAAGGGCCTTGTCCACGACTAAGAGACTAGAGAGGGGATAATTGGCAGATAAAGAAATCAAGCACTATAGCAAGCCATAATATGCTTGTTCATTGTGTGGTTAACTCAAGCAGTAGAAAATCATGGTCATCTCAGGATTCCGCTAGTGATGCCTGATGGGGCCTGAAAAGCATGAAGATTGATCCGAAGCATGGATAGACAGTAGAATCACGAAAATGTTTTCCACCAATAGATCAGCTTTCTCACCAGATCTGTAGTCTGATGAAGCAGTGCGACGGTATTCCAAATGAAGGAATGTACTGTAGGCAAAAGTGAAGAATGAGCCCAATCCGATCTGGGGAAATGTCATTGATGCGCACGGACCAATCGAAAACACCGGATTCCTTCACGAATCCGGGCAGTCGATGGCGGGTGGTCGTGCGACTGCAGACAGTTCTCGATATCTAACCTTCCCAGCATCACCCGTCGGTTTCTTGCCGCGGCTGATATTTGTACTGTGATATTCTTGCATTGCTTGCATTATCTTTTCGTCATTCGGATATTCATTACAACTCGATCTTTCTGTTGCGAGCACCAGCGACTATCCCCTTACCCAACACTCGAAACTCGATCACCGCTCTAGAATACATCAAAATCAATGGGCGTCTGTGCTTCTTGCCTTGGGCTAAATCGCCGGGAAAGTCATGATGTATGTTTGTGATTCACCACCAACAGAGACAAGAACCACGCCGCCGGAATCGCATGATGCGGCTGGTCAAGCCGTTCAATCCCCAGGCATACTAACAGTCCGGATCTCTAGGCCGAGTCTTCGCGTCTGCTGGACGACGATATCTACCAGTCAGGCTACGGCTACGGAGCTCTTAATCACGCGAATCAGATCAACAACCCCGACCCAGAGAACATAAAGCGCGAACGAGAAGCCCTCGAAGCAATCTGCCAGCGAACCTCAGAGTGAGTTCTTACCTGCTGCTTCTCTCGTCTCCAAGCCGGCCACCTACCACCGGTCTCCGAACAAGAAGCTAATCTAGGCGCCTAGGTCCGTCATCGACATCTGGTCCCTCCAACCACAACCCCATCTCCAACCCCGCGCGACACTACACGGCTCCGTGGCCTCGAAAGCAAGTTCCAGCAGCGACGTCCCAGTCAGAATAATCACAGCCGATCCGCCGAAGTCACCAACATCGTCCGAGTCCGGCGCTGTCCACAAGCACTGGGGAGAGGTGGTCATCAACCCGAGAAAAGGAAAGAAGGCCCGGCCAGGTTTGAACATGGATGAGACGAACGGCCGAGATGTCTTTGGCGTTCTGAAGGTGACGTGAGACCTGCGGATCAGGGAGCCGATCTCACGTTGATACACTGCATTCCTTTTCTTTGTTCTACTGGGTCGCCGGCCGACGGTTGTTTTCTACTTTCTTCTCGTCTTCGCGTACTTTGACTCTTTCGCTTCTTTGTCGGGTGCTTTCGGCCAATCCTTCTTTCTGTAGTTTGCGTCACTTGACGACGATTAATACCCTCTTGCGTGTTTCAACCCTCTCTTACTATTGTTGCACTTGTCAGGTGTACATTTCCTTTGTGTTGCATATTCTTCATGTTTGGGTAGATTCCTTTTCTTGACACTCCTCGTATCAAGAGGCACTATCGTGTTATTAGATAGTGACATAGCTAATGGGCATGTCTGCGCACGCGCAACTACTAGAGCTGAACCTACCTGAGGCTCGAGAAATTGATCCTACGGCAGTTCTTGCAGAGGCGGAGACTGTATAAATCATCTTGGTTTATCAACATGCATATACTACTAGATGCTGAAAGGAACCATGACCACAGAGGAAGTAAATAATCCAGACGCACACAATGTCAGACAGCAGACAGTTCGCCAACTCCAGTGATTGCTAATTAGCTAATCGTAACCTGGACCCGGCTCAGCAGCTGCAAAACGTCGGTAGCGTCTTGAAAATCAGTAAGAACTCCGCCAGTAACGCCCGCCAGCCTTGTTCCGATAGAATAACAGGTAAATATAAGAAAATAGATGGCATAATGCAACAGAATGCGCACCGGGTTCGAGTAACCGATCAAGATTCCAACGATTGATCTACACGTCATCCATCGTACCGGCCGGCTCCTCACCGCCAGATTCATAACTTCCAGCCGAGCTTAATTCATCTTCGGACTCCGTATCCTCTCCGGCTTCATCGACTGCCTCTTTGCTAGCATACTTGGCCACGTATTCTGTCAATCCAATCAGTAAGTGCTGCCCTGAGCCCATCAATGCAACACACACCTTTTACTTTGACCTCATAGCTCTTGGGTTCCCTCATTAACATCGCCGCAGCCTCGCCGTTGAGCGGGTCTGAAGGGTTCGGGTAGCGTAAGAGCTGAGGGAGGAAAACCTCGAAAATATTGATCATATCGTACATCGGCGACCAAGTTTGGTTGATGACATCAAGACATACTGAACCCGATCTGCGTAAAACGAGAGGGTTAACGTTGAACTTTGAGCGATAACCGGGATGCCTCACAATTCATCAATGTTCGGGTGGAATATCCGGTTCACAAAACCAATGCTCGGACTCTTGTAGGGATATTGATCAGGCAACTCGACGTGAATCTTCCAGTGACCGCCGGCGAACGGTGCTATTATTGGTCAGTAGATGCGGAATTTTGAGGGAGGTGGCAAGACTCACTTTCTTCAGGGCCCTTGAAACGCACGTAAAATTCTTGCCTGTAAATGACCAAGTCAATAATCTGCGTTGTTCATTGGACCAGTACGATTAGAAATCGCAACATACACTATCGAGAAGTCAGTAGTCAAATTCAGTGACATGAATCCGTATTACCCACTGTTGTCATTAACCAAAGTCACCTCGTAGTCACTCATCAACCTGAAAACATGATATCAGCAAGGTCCAATAGCCGGCATGTAGTTCGAAAATCGTAGGCTCGAATCCGCAAGTATATGTGACGTCCAGAAGGCAGGGTCAATGGACGTTCAAGACGGGGGTGGCATACATCCTGCCATTCGGTTAGCTTTTGTCCACTGGTTGTCTTCAAGACGAATTCTAGCATACTTCATGACCTATACAAGGAGAAAGAGGAATCTGTCAGCTTTTGTTCACTCGTGCGCCATGCCCTCAAGGGGATCTTTGATTAAACTCACATCGGTCTCGATTCTTCGCTTCGGGCTGCTCATTTTGAGAATTTGCAGACTGCTATAGCCTTATATCCTATAATATCGAAAAATGGAATGCGAAGAAAGGGTAAATTGCTTGAGGTAGATCGAGTGCTTCGAGAGAGGCTTGCCCGAAGGGTTCTCCAAGACCGGAGCGGGGAAGCAATGAGCGGGGGCAAGATAACGAGCAACGGCGTGCGATCAAAGAAAGGCTTGATGCAAAGTGACACAAAGACCGGGCGGGACAAAGATCCTTGAGAAAAAGACAGTAGAAGAAAAGGCAGAACAACAGAGGCACGAGGCGTTGGTCAAGAAGATATAGTTAGCGGGTCACGGAGAAATGGGGAACCAGTCACTATAGAGAACTAGTACTAGGAACTTATAGTTGTAAGGCGAACTGGAAAATGATTGTCGAGTGATGGCACCATTTGGTTGGGCAGTCATGTGGCCCCGGATGACTCAGCAAGGTTCTGTCTTTTCCTGTTTTACCAGATCACTTCCTTTTTCTTCCTATTCTCTCTCTGTTAAATATTGTGCTTTGGATTCTTCAAATAATCTATCCTTTTGAGGCCGGAATTGATGGCTATTTGGTTTGCAGAGTGATAGTACTGTAGATGGGCTAGCGTGTGGAGTACGGATATCGACTATCTTTCAGGTTATCAGCCATCGGTAACGAGTGTCACTACGTCAATAGTTGGTGCTTGTGATCATCCCGAATAGGGTGCATCTTACGGTTATTGTTGTACACTACTACTCCACTGCACATCAGAAATCAAGTCGAAGGAATTGAGATGTAGTCTAAATCCATATTGTCTCTCATGGTATTCATGTTACACTGTTATTAGTGCCTGAGCCATGGTGATCGGACCGAGCCAAACAAGCCCTGTAAATGGACTACCTAGAGCTAAGAGCTAAGGTACAAATTAGCTCGTAGATCCACCGAACAACTCTCCCAGTGCAACAACCTCCTCCTGTAAACCTTCATCAGTCTCACAACCATCTACGGACTGCAACTGATAACCTCATCATCCCCAGCGCATACCACAGAATGGACTCTCCATCACCAGAGAACCCCTCAGGGACAAGTTCTCCAAATCCAAAATCCCCACAAATAGCTGGAAGCAGACTCAGTCATCGATCTGCTAGCCAAAGACCAGATCCAGATTCAAATACCAGAAGCACCCCTATCCCGGACGATGAGCATGGAGCAGATTTACCAATGACCATGTCCGCCTCGGTGGTGCTTAGCAGCCTACCGCGCGATGCCCATCGTGCTTTGGCGGATGCGGAGGCTGTTGATACAGGGAAAGGTAAGAGAATATGCGTGTGGGCATTACTTCGGAGATTGCGAATAAAAGCATTCTAACTCGAAATTTGTGTCCTCCTCTAACTCTGAATAGTGACCGTTCGCTTTCAGCCTCTTCCTTCAGCACCTATTCTGAAGAATCGGGTTTTCAAGATCAGTGCGTCGCAGAAATTTGAAACAGTTGTCAAGTTCCTCAGGAAGAAGCTTGACTGCAAAGACACAGATTCTGTCTTTTGCTACGTCAACAGCGTTTTTGCTCCGGGGCTAGATGAAGGTGTTGGGGGTTTATGGAGAGTGAGTATTCCTGCTACAGGCGCTTCTGCACTGAAAGTATAGACTAAAAGCTTTCATAGTGTTTCAAGACGGATGATCAATTGATTGTCTCGTACTCTATGACACCAGCATTCGGCTAATAAAACAGATGCACGTTTTGCAATGCAACATGCAGACATGAGGAAAACACATGGGCTCACTTCATCGGTAAATTTTCGAGATGCAAGATAAAGCCGCCACCGCAAATGATACCATTAATGGTCATAATCATCAAAAATCGAGGTATCATTATAGCCCACAATGTCATAAGTTTCGACGTGGTAAGGGCAAAAAACGAAGCGCCGGAAACCGAAGGAACGTTGCAGACAAACATCATTGAGTACATCTGTTGGCAAACGAAAATTAGGAGCTCTTGATCTGGTCAGCAGCCTTCTCGAATTCCGCGAGTTCCTCTTTGGCTATCGGGTAAGTGTACTCCTGCGAGGGGTACGCGCGACTCTTGACTTCTTCTCTGTACTGTTCGATTCCTTTGATGGTCTCGCCCCAAACATCGGCGTATCTCTTGACGAACTTGGGCAGGAAACGACCAGGAGGATAGTTGCCAGTCATATCAATCTGCACCAGGACCTGTCCGGAACAGCCGTTGCCTGCCCCGATACCAATAGTGGGCACAGAGAGCTTCTTAGTAATGATAGCAGCAATCTCAGCCGGTACCGCTTCGACTACAACCATGAACGCGCCAGCCTCTTGCACAGCCAAAGCGTCTTTGAGCAACCGCAATGCACCGCTTGTCGACTTCCCCTGCACTCTGAAGCCTCCCAGAGCATTCTGGCGTTGAGGGGTGAGTCCGATGTGACCCACAACAGGGATGCCAGCCTGCACAATCCGCTTAATGGTTGGAGCCATCTCCTCGCCTCCCTCGAGTTTTACGGCCTGTACGCGACCTTCCTTCACCACGCGAATGGCCGATTGCACAGCCTGGTCCGGCGACACTTCATACGAGCCCATGGGGAGATCTCCAACCTATAAATATCCGCGCGTCAGCCAACCCTCCAACACAACAACACCATCCCCGACAAAATGTACGAACCGTGAAAGCGCTTTTAGCCGCGCGCGCTACACTCCGACAATGAAGCAACATCTCCTCCATTAACACTTCGCTCGTGTCCTCCATCCCCAGCGCAACCATGGCCAGACTGTCACCGACCAAAATCATATCCATCCCAGCTGCGTCGGCAACATGACCGCTGGGAAAGTCATGCGCGGTGAGCATTGTGATCGGTTCTCCCTTCTTGTAGAGACTCCGTAAGGTCTGCATCGTCACTTTTTTCCGGGGGTTCACTGGTGTCGATCCCAGCGGCGAGTGGGAACTATGTCGAACGTGAGGCGCGCATGGTGAGGGAACAAGACGGGTTGAGCTGTAGCTACCAGGAAGGACAAAGGGGATGATGGGGGATGAACGAGGCCGCGCCGCAACCGCCCTGGCAAGCGATCGTAACGGCAGCGTCAACTGTGTCGCCGTCCGGGACGAAGCCATAACTGCAATTTAATAAAAGGTACAGCTTCCCAGAGATAAAGATCATAAAAGGTTGAGTGCGGGGAAGGGACAAAGAACTGGCGCCCCGTTGGTATCGACGTCGGAACAATGGCGTCACTACCCGAGAAGGAAACTCAAAGTATACAACTCGATCTTATCAGTAGTACTTCGAATGCAAACTATGTTGGGGAAACAAAAACTCTGTCGTGCATTTAAGAGCAACTGATGAGAAAAGGGATCACAGTCTCTCATCCCATGATTCTGCGTCGAGAGTTATAAACTCCCGGACGTGCTGGTTTATGCAGCGTAGCCCGTAGCATCCGGAGAGCTCGATCGCGTGCAACACTTTTTTTACCTTGGCGGTTGCATTCTGCCGGATGTTTAGGGCATTCCTTTCACCCCTCGGTGCTTCGGTGGGGTATATTTCTGCGCTGCGATTGGTTGATGAGTGGTAAAGTGGATTGCCCTTCTCCGCCGGCGCTATATCTTATTCCGGCCCGAGATGTCGTGCAGCCGAGGCTCGGATATAGCCGTTTACTGTAGGCAGTAGTACTCAATTGTACGATGTACAGAGCAGAACAAGATGTGGAAAAAGGTTATTTGATTATTTTGGTGGCTAGAAATCAGTGGTATGGACTGAAAATGTGCCACGCGGTGAAATAATCAGACATGCAATGGAACAAAGAAAAGAAGCAGCCACCTAGATATGCATTCAGCCTTATGCAACCCACCCCTTACCAACATCCGCCGATGAAAATGCTCGAGGACAAAAGAGGAGAAGAAAGAAGAATATGATGAAAACAAGGACCTTATGAATAAGTCAACCCAACTTCCGAGGGGTCTTCTGCATATATCGTACGGGGGCATGGTACACGCATGCAGCATGCTGGACGGATTCGCGTCGCCAATCTCCAATACGCGGTTCGTTCGCTTTTTGTCTCGTTTTCTTCATTCCGGATATAGTATGCAAAAGTGGTCGCTTAAAGGCCGTGAGGTGCTTTTGGTTCGTGCAGTCCTTGCAGCAACATTGAAACCTCGGGAGAAAATCCAACGGACACCGGCTGTATGGTAGGATGGTAACCTGGTAGGTAAGAAATACAATGGACCGCTGAGCGGTAAAAGAAGTAAACATGAGTAAAAAAGGTGAAGGGTGAAATCGGCGCGAAGCCAGGGGTGAAAATGAACGAATGATGCGATGCGTGTGCATATCGCCGTATGTGGATTGGTATTTGGCACTGCAAGAGGAGTTAGGGCAGTCTTGCTGAGCTCACAACCACCCAGTCCTTGTTGACAAGGTCGCCGGCTTGGAGGAGGGATTATTAGCGAGCGACAAGGAAGATACACCCGGTCTCGCATCCGCTAGATCAAGGGGTAGCTGCATCTTCGTAGTCGTACTCGTCCTTCAAAGGCCTCTCCAGCTCCTCAAGCAGTGCATCTAGGTCAGCCCAGTTCGCCTTGTTGGTTGCGAATTTCCGATGCTTCCTTGTCATGACGTGCTAGACAAATGGTCAGTCGTTGTCAGTTCCTTTCGACATGGATGATCCTTACCTCCTCAAAGTCATCGAACTTATCCCTGCAATTCTCGCAGTATCCAGGCTTAGGGTCCCTCCTTCTTTCCTTCTTCTTTGGAACCGGCACTTTTCGAAGACCAGTTCGCCGCTTAGCCGCACCATTTTCCTCGGACTGAGTAGCATCCTCTTCTTGCACGTGTCCCAGCTTCTCCTGCGTATTCGCCTGGCAGAGTTTGTTCGATTGGTAGTTTGACAGCTTTAGGGTCGCTGAGGTGGACGTGCTGGGATGGGGAGACAGCATGGTACCGGTTGACAAACCACCGTTGCTCTTCTCGAGTACCTTTCTCTTCAATTCATGGACTTCTTTGCTCAACCCAGCTTTGGCACCAGGTGCTGCGGCGGTAGAGGATACCATCTGCGACCGAATAGCAGAGGTGATATTCGACGGCTGCATACCTGACGCCGCAGGCTCACGGCCAGCGTAAAATGGTCCTGTCCGCAGGGGCGGAGGGGGGACGAAACTCTCGGAGCTTTTCCTTGGCGATTCTGGTTTAGTCTGCAATGGCCTCTGTACGTCTTCTGGAGTCGTCCGCTGTGCTGATTCGACTCCATTGTCATCAGGTCTCGTCTCATTCGTCGGGTCCGGAATGTCTATATTCACGGGGCCTAGGTCCGGTGCGTCAAATTTAGGTACCTCTTTAACAGGCGCAGCTATCGGAGCAGTCTTCTTCTCCTCTTTTTGGCGTGCGCGTTGCCTTTCAATCTCTTTCTTGCTGGGAGGTTCGTCGATGAAAGGGCACTTCCCCAGCGGGGCACTTCTGAATTGTGGCCAGATACCATCCTGCCTCCTTGCAACTTTGGGATATTCTCGCACCATGACAGGCTTGGTCTTCTCATCCATATCGTGAATGTAGATGAAGGGCCCTTTGAACATCACTAGCTCCTTTAGCGATGACAGAGGATCCCTGTCCGAAGGACCATTGATGAGCTCCTTTCGTAAGACCTGCGACAGGTCTGTTTCGCCGCGGGCCTTACTGTTTGCGCCAACAGCATTATGGTTGCGCGAATTGCCGATGTGACCACCGGGATCCCCGTCATTGATAGCAGCAATCATACGTTGTAACTTCTCGAGGGCCCATATCTTCATTTTCATCCGACGAGCCCGGTATAAAACATCCATATTGCTTTGCTCACGTCGCGGATCCGTCTTCAAGGACATATGAAGGTGTGTGTCTGCGGTTTTCTCAAGCAAAGACGGGTTGACGGTATCAACAGGCGTCTGATCAGCAGAGGTAGCGTTCAATTCTGCAGGAGTCACGGTATCAATTTCAGGCGGGATAGGACGAGAGGTGACGACGTGAGTGACATCACGAGAGAAGAACTTTTCCTCACTCTATAAACTTCAGTCAGCCATTTCTTATTCTTCCATTGTACTTGAGGATCCATGGATCAATCGCAGGAAAGGGACAAGCAGGTTGAAAAGAAAGGGTCATTATCGGATCAAAAGGGACACTCACAGCTCCGAGGGCAATGACTTGCCTCGAGCACTTGGCACGAATGTCCTCTGGAATAGCATCGAAGTAGAAAACAAACTGTGGAAACGCCTTTCGATAATGTCTCTGCCATTGCCGAATAGAATCCACTGACTCCGCAGATGGCCGCTCCGGTTTCGTTCCTTTGAGCTGAGCCTGCCGTTCCCTATCCCTTGCAGCCACCAACTTTTTCTCAAAGGCACTTGGCTGTGCGTTGGTCGAACGCCGTGTGAAGAGTTTGCAATCGGTGGTGCTCGATTTGACTCGGGCTGGGGAACGCGCATCCTGCTCCAATCCATCTATCACCTGCTTCTTGGGAGGAGGCTGGCCATAGGGTATATCGATCGGAGCATTCGTCGTCCGAGGACGCTTTGCAGGGACAAGACCCGCCCTGTGAGGGGAATTGGTAGCATTCGGCACGTTGGCGAGAGGTCGGCGAGTTGACATATTAAAGGAGGTTTGAGGCGAAGGTGGTATGAATACTGTTGCCATATGGTAACAATACACGAGCGCTGTTTGTTGTAGCTGAACGCGGTAAGTCGAGGTGCCAGCACAAGAGGGGGGCACTCTAGGCTGAGCCCACGACTAGCTACACGTCTCGAATGGCAGGATCCTCAATTAGAGTGAAGCCATTGTACGTGTGACAGAGAGCAATGGGCAAGGAATGTGCAGTAGAGGAAAGATACGAGGCGAACACCTCGAGTCTGGATAGGAGGATAAAATGACAGGCAACCTGTTCGAGTCCGGAGACTTCTTGGGAGATTGGACGTTGGATGACAGGGAGAAGAGTAGTTGGAGTAAAGGTAAGTAGTATGTAAGGTGAGACAGAGGAGTAGGTAAGGCAGGGCAGTACGTAGGTAGGTCGACAGAGAAGGGAAGCGAAGCAGAGTAGCTAAGCGTGTGAGGGAAGCCCGGTGGAGACGGGTTTGTTATGGCCGCTGGGGATGTGTGCCAAACAACCAAAGAGCGTCGCACGATACTATCAGACCCTTTACAGGACTACTACAAATGTGCATAGAACATTCTTTACATTATTTCTAGCAAAATTTGTTCCAGCCACCGCGCCTTCCAAGGAATTGACATAATTAGTCCCCTTTCTTGTTCTTTAACCAGGTTTTCCCCTCTGAATTGGTGTTCTGTCCGAATTACTCCACGCGTCGACTCGCTCGTACTAAATGGTATCTTACCTACTGAACAATCGAATTTTACAGATACGAATAACTGACGGCTCATTGTTTGTTTGTTTTCACGGTTGACCCTACTACAGTATTTACATCAACACGTCTTTCGTCTGAAATTCAGCCTCTCGAATCAATTTGTATTGTACAATCACATATGAAAGGGTATCAATATACTACAGCAAGTTATTCCATCTAGTCCCGAAGGGCCTCGATATCATCAACCTATTCGAGATTTTATATTAATAGTCGTCCTTGGAGAAAGGGTACGATCCGAACGAATTGCCTTGGGAATGGAATCAGAACTCACCTCTTTCACTGCCTCCGTGGTCAAGACAATCGGGTTATCATCCCCAACGCAAACACTGTCTTCGATACGGATCCCAATGCCTCGGAATTTATCTGGCCATCTATCGCTGTCCGGAACATATATTCCACTGGGAGGTAAATGAGAAATGTGTCGAAAGTGAGAGTGAAAGTATACTTACGGTTCAATGGTGATGCACTGGCCTGCTTTGAGATTCTGGCTTCGAGGATATCCGGGACAATCATGAACATCTAACCCAATGTAGTGCCCCAGATGGTGAGGAAAAAGGATGCCCATTGACTGTTCAAGACGAACGCGGATCAGCTTGACGAATTTGGGCAATGCTTGACATCAAATTGACTTACGCTGTCTGAGACATCAAATCCGAGTTGCTGCAATTGATCCTTGAGACCATCCTCAGCGATACTGTGCAATCCGTCCAGTGAAAGTCCAGCGCTCTCTCTGCAGAGAGAGACGCAACTGCGGTGCACATTCAACACTGCATTGTATAGGTCGCGCTGAGGGTCGGAGAACTTGCCATTAACCGGGAAAGTTCGAGTGATATCGGATATGTATGTGCCCCATTCCTGCAATCTGTTAGTGCCAGTCGATTTCGGGGATAGAGAAACCACTGACCCCACCCCCGTCGACAAGAACCATGTCACCATCCCTATCTGACATTAGACCAGGCTGTCAAACATGGTTAAAAATCAGGGCTTACCTCAAGACATCGTCATTTCTGGTATAGTGGATACTCAGAGCGTTCTGAACCTCTTAGCCTGAATACAGAGAGAATAATAGGGACGAGATACTCACAGAACCACCTGCAACCACGGGGACAAAAGCACTGCCATCGCATCCGTTCACTTTGAAATTGTACTCCAGGAAGGAAGCCAGTTCCTTCTCTTTTGTAAAGGTCTGCCTCATGGTCTCCGTAAAAGCTCGTCCAGATGCCTGTCCAACTCGACGTAATTGGACGACCTCATCCTCGCTTTTGAACACCCGCATCTCGTTTAAGATGTTACGCAAGGGCTTGACTTTGCGATAATCGACCATCTTCTTCAGCTTCTCGGATGCATTGGTGGGGCCGTATAAGAAACGATGCAAGGAGGATCTTCCGGGGTTAAAGGCAGGAATATCTGTGTAGATCTCTGTGGCCCCCGAAAGAATCGTTGGGAGAATATCCCCAATGCGATCAATATCGCCCGTCTGCTCCAATAGTTAGCTAAGCTTTCCGATACAATCCAAGCCAATCTTCCAACCTCATCCGCATTGAAGACATCAATCGCCGCTTGTGTGCCGGAACGAGCTCCTTCCCAGAGCTCAACCTTTGGATCCTTTTCGCGCACATAGAGGTGGAATATGTGATTGTCCCCAGATCCATCATTCGCTAAGCATTGTAAGCACTACTTCAGTCGCCCTCGAACGGTATATTGATCTCACCAATGATAGCTAGCGCATTAGGTTCGTTCAATCCTATTGATAAAGACTTCGAGTGAGCTACTTGTTTTATCCTTGACTTGCAATGGAAACAGACCAGTAAGGTAAAAGAAGTTGGAATCCTGGCGATAAGTGTGGAATATGCCATTAGCGCGGTAAGTAACTTCTGAGGCAGCTAACACGGCGATTGCATTCTTAGGGAGCTTGTTCGCAAGTCGGGAGCGACGTTGAGCGTATTCGAGCGCCGTGATACCGGGAGTTACTAGTTTCAAGTCAACCTACTCATTCTTTGTTGTATCACAATCGCCTTCAAATCAGGAGCATATACACACGTTCTCCAGGGTTCAATAAATGGGGATGCGTCTCGTGAAGCGGTTGTCCGAATTTAAGCTCCGCGGCGGAGATCGAAGCGTATGAACGGGGAAGGGAAGGCTGCCTGCTCATGCGACAGCTTCGAGGCACTGGCCGGATAGAGGTGCTACCTGCGACGAATGGGATCTGGCGGTGGAGGTATCGAGGCCATTTCTGGGCAATGGTTTTGCATGTCGACATGCTTATCGAATGCTCTTAGTAGGTGAGGCGCCAAATTGCGGATTAGTTTGGGGTTATCTCCAGCAAGCTCACGGTTTACCTATCGGTGCTCTTGAATGTATGCCTTAATGCCTCAGGCTTTCATATCCTGTCGGCGACGCCAACCAATCGACGTGCAGATGTTTGTATCGGGCCCCGCAAGGACTTTCCTGTATGGGCGATGTCTTGCGATCCCGTCCCGCCTTCTCGTGTTCGTGTTCATGTTCAACTTCCCAGGATGGTTGTCACGATTCGATTTGTAGGAATCATTGGAACCTTGATAAGACCTTCATGGATGCAGGCAGTAGCTCATTGATCCATTGGTCTGCGAGCGCCGCATGGTGGTGACCATCATTGTCAGGCTAGGTCAGAACTATTCCAAAGTTTAGATATATAATTACAAAAGCAAGGTCTGCACTGGAGCAACGCATTGCATGACTCATACTACTATTTGAAGCTCCTCTTAAATCAAGCCCCAAGAGTTGATACTGGACGAGACGTTCGTTTCTGAGTCGCCTTTGGATAGAACCTGCTTCGACAATCCAAAATGGGAAGAACATTCACATATCCGAAGCGAGATGCGAACACGGTGAACCGGTACAAACATCGAGGTAAGAATGAATGAGATGCCATTCTGATGAGTGTACTGAGCTTTGGGAATAAATCAGCAACGTATGATCTCGGTGCTATTCACTCTATCATCAACTCAAGTCAAGTGCTCCATGTGTCATTCAGTCCAGGGCCTGCGGATCCGTTTCCCGCCATGTTGCCAATGATCGGTCAGATGGGCTCATTTGACTATCCATCAGCTGGACTCGACGAGCCTCTAGATTGCTATCTACATGGATATGTCAGTTCACGAATCATGAATCTAGCGAGACAATCGGAAGGAGACGGATTGCCTGTCTGCATCGCTGCCAGCAGGGTGGACGGATTAATCCTGTCTCTTACACCGAATTCCCATAGCTACAACTACCGCTCCGCTATCCTTCACGGCTATGCTAGACTGGTCACGGACGAAGCAGAAAAACTCTGGGCGATGAAACTCGTTACCAACTCAGTGTTGGCAGATCGCTGGGACCATACCCGAGTGCCACCAGACCACGCGGAGATGTCTTCCACCGTCATTCTTAAAGTCAAGATTGTCGATGGCAGTGGAAAGATTCGAGATGGAGGTGTCTCTGACGAGAGAAAGGACAAGAGCAACGAGAATGTGACGAATAAGGTCTGGACGGGCGTTGTGCCTGTCTACGAGGTGTTTGGAGACCCTGTTCCGAGCCCAGAGAACAAGGTCTCTGAAGTGCCAGAGTACATCACCTCATTCATAGCCAATATGAACAAGCGCAATCGGCATTATGCTGCGACAGCAGCCAATGTTGCGCTTCCGACGGAGGAACAGCATTGAATCTTGTCAAATGACTTGTCATCTCTCAGATAGCGAGCGTACGACCTTCGAGTAAACTAATTGAGATACCTACCTTTGTTGACTTAGAACTTTTTTTTGTTCTGATTGTATGTTCTTCTGAGTAGTCGAAGAATCGGCGAAATGGTCTCACATTTTGCCAGTTGACAGCGGATTCCGCCGACTGGAAGCTACCCCTCTTGGACTCATAGGCTCATAGCTACCCCACGTCATTGCTTCTCCGCAGTAGGATAAGCAGTGGAAAACCGACGCTTCGTCTAAATCTTGAATCATTATAGATATGAATCCACGCTCGGAATATAGTTCAAACTGGCTTGCTAAACAGCCCTTTTTCCATCGCCTTTTTTGCGTCTGCATCTGGAAAATAGCAGCTTAACGGCCGTGACCTGAACATTATGGCCTCATCGGCAATACCAGCAGCCGATCTCCGATCGTTTACTGAGTACTTGAAAGGATGTAAACGTATACTAGCACTCTTGGGGGCTGGTATATCTGCATCTTCCGGACTTCCCACCTTTCGAGGAGTCGGTGGTATCTGGCGATCTCATGATGCTACCGATTTGGCGACGCCTGAGGCTTTCGAGGCCTACCCGGACCTAGTCTGGCAGTTTTACAGCTACCGAAGACACATGGCACTCAAAGCGAAACCTAATCGCGCCCACTACGCCCTTGCAGAGCTTGCAAGGAGGAATAAGGATTTTATTACTATCACGCAGAATGTTGACGGTACTGTCTAGACTGCATAATTCGGTGCTGGGGTAGCTTAGTTGAACAAGGCTGATCAATGGGCACTTCGATGTAGGTCTTTCACAACGCGCGAACCATCCCTCGGAACAGCTTCACCTTCTCCACGGGTCTCTTTTCACGGTCAAGTGTACCTCATTCTACTGCAACTATTTGCGCGAAAATGATTTTACCGATCCGATCGTCCCCGCGCTTGCCATACCGAAAGGTGTCCCGGACTTGAGTCCATCTGCTGAAGATAAGACTGGCGAGGAAGCCTCGAAGGCGCTATCCAACGCATTAAGAATGGAAGAGGACAAAGAACTGGACATATCAGATGAGAACGTCCCACTGCCTGCTTTGAGTCCGGATGTCCTGCCGCATTGTCCAGAATGTAAAGAAGGGCTTTTGCGGCCCGGAGTGGTCTGGTTTGGAGAAAGCTTGCCGTTACACACACTCGAAATAGTGGACAATTGGCTGCATTCTGGTCCCGGCGTGGATCTGATCTTGGTGATTGGAACAAGCGCAAGGGTCTACCCAGCTGCAGGCTATGTCGATAAGGCGCGTGCGAGAGGTGCCCGAGTCGCTGTGGTCAATATGGATCGCAATGATATTGGGGCTTCTGGCTTGAAAGAGGGTGATTGGTTCTTCCAGGGAGACGCAGGTGTTATAGTCCCGGAGATATTGAAGGGCGTTATTGGAGATATTTAGGGATATGCTGGGCTTCAATTTTGTTTTCATGACGTTTAGCGGAGAGGTTACATATTTTTACCTTCGAGTTCCGATCGGAAAAGGAGTTTTGCAGAAAGACTCCACGTTTACAAAGAAAGAGTGATGTTAAGGAAAATGGTGACTAAAGGAAAAGCCCATAATCGTCTCGATAATGAACCGACGCCGAGAGATATCCGGCGATTATCATCGAACTCTGTTCGTCTTTATCGATAATACTAGCCTCAGGCGCTAAGGCGGATACACGCGGTTGCTGGGGCAGAATCCCAAACAAAACGCTATCGATAATGTGGCATGTCGGCACTAAGAACACGGATTTTTACCACAAACAGCTCCACAAGAAGATCTAGCTCGTCAAAGGTTTAGCACAGGGCATGTTGATTCTAGTCAAGTCTGTTTATTCGAAACCAGTACCAGGATTTGGCTCTTCTACGTGAGTATTATAGCTTGCCGAATACAATTAGCAGCGGCACCGGACATGAGCACGTAGCCTGCTAATACTCTTGAGTTGTCGGGTTCTCAAAGCAACATTGAAGAGTCACTGTACAGACAGATGTCAGACTACTGACCCCGCTTGGACTGCAATATCATACCTTGCCTTCACCTGCCTCTCTGCCCCTCTTCAGCACACCACCTGTCGAGTGCCATCGCGAAAACCAATCATTCGAAACAGACCAACAGCAGATATCGAATGACACTTCCTTCTTATATCTAACAGACTTCAGTGCGGCGCTGCAATTAACTCGACACAATGGCTAAAGAAAGCGACGCGCCACCGTACCCAATGACCCCTCGGCGGCCAAACGAGCACACCCAACGTCCTCTGGCACAACATCCTGAATTTGGGAAGCCATCTCCCCTCGGCCCATATCAACGTCCAAACCCGCCCCACCAGCAACAGTCGAATCATCCTTTCAATATCCCAAAGCCGAACCGGGCTCGACCTGAACATCACAGGCCTGCAACGCAGTCAAGACCATACAATGCTCCTCACCCTGGTGCATACCATCAGGGCCACGGACCGCCTGGTGGCTCAAGTGGCCCTGTAGCATCAACACAGAAGCGTAGCGAGCCGTTCGATCCTTTCAAGCCTGTTCGACCTTCGGCCTATAATAACTACCGAAACTCGCGTCCGGTCAACAACGATGTTGTGGAGATTCGTCGTCCGGAAAATATCATCTTCACCACTCCACGAGCTCCCAAGACTTTCTATGCATCTTCACCCATCAAAATGGACAAAGCATCCAAAAACCTCAACAACTTCGTTGATCTTACACGCGAGGGAGGGTTCACACCCAGCACTAGACCTCGCAATACGGGGTTCGGGTCAATGGACGTCAACGGCTATGTGGATCCTGTCAAAGCCAACGAAAACATCAAAGCTCTGCTCGAAGGAGCATTTACGGATGAGGATGACAAGCAACCATCAAAGCCAAAGAACCGGAAAAAGAGCAAGAACCGGAAGAAGAAGAAGCAAGGCAAGGAACAAAAGAAGCAGGGCACTTCTGAAATTGACGACCTAGCTGCTCAACTGGAAGGAGTTACTGTCAATGAGCCAAGTGCGGCTACTGACAAGGGTGAACCGAACGAGCTGAAGACAAAAGACGACATTGATAAAGCAAGCAAAGGGGAAACGAAAGAAGACGAGACGTTATCAGAAGATGAAGTCGAAGTCGATGAGCTAGGGGACGAAGAAGATGATGAGGAAGAAGAAGAAGAGGAGGAGGAGGAGGAGGAAGAAGATGATGGGACAGTAGAAGGCTTGAAGGTTAAGTTACTCCCTCACCAAAGGGAAGGAGTGAATTGGATGAATGACAAAGAGAGAGGCTCAAGCAAAGGCAAAGGAGTACTTCCCAAGGGTGGCATACTCGCAGATGATATGGGTCTGGGAAAGACTGTTCAAACCATCGCCCTGATACTCACCAATCAGAAATCATCGGACAAGTTCAGGGCCGGCGCGTCCAAGGCCGATGACGACAGCAGTGACGAACAAGGCAATGAGAAGTCGCGCAAGGTACCGCCTGGGCTAAGCAAGTCGACTCTTGTTGTTGCCCCATTGGCATTGATTAAACAGTGGGAGTCAGAAATAGCAACCAAAGTTGAGGACTCTCATAAGCTACGCGTGTGTGTCTACCACGGAAATACTCGCGCGAAAGCAACGGACAACCTGGACACCTACGATGTGGTCATTACAACATATGGCACCTTAACCTCCGAGTATGGAGCTGTCGATAAGAACAAGAGGAAATCGGGACTTTTTTCTGTCTATTGGTACCGCATAGTCCTAGACGAAGCGCATACCATCAAGAATCGAAATGCCAAGGCAACGAAGTCGGCCTGTGCGCTTGATGCAGAATATAGATGGTGTCTGTCAGGAACGCCAATGCAAAACAACTTGGACGAGCTCCAGAGTTTGATCAAATTTCTGCGGATCAAACCCTACAACGACCTTGCTGCGTGGAAGGATCAGATCACACGGCCGCTGGCTAACGGTCGTGGAGCCCTTGCGATTGAGCGCTTACAAGTCTATTTGAAGGCGTTCATGAAGCGGCGCACTAAGGACGTCTTGAAGCTGAATTCCAACCTGAAGCCCAGTGAATCAGGCGCCGACGGGGAGAAGAAGTCGACGGGCTTCCAGATCACCAAACGAGAAGTCATCAAGGTAGCTGCAGAGTTCATGCCCGGTGAGATGAACTTTTACAAACGTCTCGAACAGCGAACGGAAAACAGCCTCGAGAAGATGATGGGTGGCTCCAAAGTCGACTACACCGGTGCTTTGGTCTTACTGCTACGTCTACGACAAGCTTGCAACCATCCAGATCTGGTCAAGAGCGATCTTGCAAAGGACAAAGACGTTCTTTTGCAAAATGGGACCTCTAGTAGCCAATCTAGCTCTGGAAAGCAGGACGATCTCGATAGTATGGCTGATCTCTTTGGAGCTCTGAGTGTTGTTTCGAAGAAATGCGATGTTTGCCAGTCAGAGCTGAGCAAGGAAGAAGTAACGAGCGGTTCCAGCAGGTGTGGCGAGTGTGAGGGCGATCTGAAGGCTACGCTTGGTAGTATCGACTCAGGCAAGAAAAAGAGCTCTCACAAGCCGAGGATAGAGGTGGATCTGACTGACTCGCCATCTGATAAATTTTCCGAAACGCAGAAGGCTCGAGCTCGGAAAAACAGGAGGATTGTCATTGACAGCGACGACGAAGACGAGGACGATGGGGAGTGGATCGTCCCGAAGGGCCAACGCGCTGTGCCCAATCTTGGACAACCTGGCGGAACTGATGACGAAGATGCTGAAGGAGGAGGCGAATGGTTGAATTCCGAGGACTCCGAGACTGATGAGGACGGTGGTCCTGAATCCCCAACACGGAAGCCTGCCATTGTTTCCAATCCGATAAGAAGTCAGGGTCCGGAGTCCGACACTGATGAGGATATTTATCTGAATCCTGGTGATGATGAAAGTCAAGTCCTGCCTTCCACCAAGATTCGGCATTTGATGAAGATCCTTAGACGTGAAGCTGGTGACTACAAGTTCATTGTCTTCTCGGTCTTCACTTCGATGCTTGACAAGATTGAACCGTTCTTGAAGCGGGCCGGCATTGGCTTTGCGAGATACGACGGCAGCATGCGAAACGATCTTCGAGAGGCCAGTCTGGATAAATTGAGGCATAACAGTGCCACTCGGGTGCTACTCTGCAGTTTGCGCGCCGGTGCCCTGGGACTCAACCTTACGGCTGCAAGTCGAGTCGTGATCTTGGAACCATTTTGGAATCCTGTAAGTTGACGACGGCGAATTGGGTGATTACGATTGACTAATGAAGTTCTAGTTCGTTGAGGAACAGGCTATTGATCGAGTCCATCGACTTAACCAGACACTTGATGTCAAGATTTACAAGATGATTGTCAAGGACACTGTCGAAGAGCGGATCCTGGAATTGCAAGACCGCAAGCGCGAGTTGGCCAATCTCACTATTGAAGGCAAGAGTGCAGCTGGCAAGCTTACGATGAACGATATGATGGCACTCTTTGGTCGCGATGCCGAAGCGCGCTTCTCTGGCGACCGTGGAAACATTGACGTGATCAAAACCGGGAGATCATTGACAGATGCCAGCGCCTCTAGTTCCAAGTATAACGAGAACGGGGAAAGCAATCGGCCGTGGGGCCAGCCCAGTTCGCAAGACCGGAATCGCCAAGCGGAGAAGCGGGCTCCTAGGGCTGAGGATTCGGTATATGGACGACGCTGGTGAGTGATGGCGGTACGGGCGCAGGCACAATGCTCAAACGTTGTGGATTAGCATCTGGAGTTACAACCTTGGATAATTGGGTTCATTCTACAGAGGGCAAGGCTATGCGGAGATGGAATTCTGAACGGCGTTCTAGATAAAGGGCATTATTTCGGGTGTTATATTGTTCGATTGACGGGTGGTACATATTCAGGAATGAATACTTGATCTTTGATGATTGGTCTGAATGGTATGAGAAGTCGAGCAGTCGGATAGTGATAGACATGCAAGATGCCCTCGGGAACCTGTTGGATATCTGCTGCACTATCATTTCTACTAGCTAGAAATGGTTGTCTTGACACCTTTCTAGCTTAGTGGTTTGAGCGTTCAACAAGACTGTATCAATCAAATTTTCCGACAGGTCGACACCAGATAACATCCACCGCCCGCCACACACAGCATTATACTCTTTCAGACTAGTCTAGAGAGCTATCTAGGAGCTTTTTGATATTGTCATTACTCATTATTAGTCATTGATGTAGCCACGGCATAAGTGGCTGGGACTGTCAATCACATGTAGACGATGGGATGTCCATAACTTCCAGATCGGACAGGCTCCGGGTAGGAGGCGACGAGACGACGAGTAGGGTACTGCTCCGTCCAAAGGACGGCAATGATGATAAAGTAGGTAATGTGCCTAAGCTCGGAAATATGAATTATGAAACGGTGGAGCCAGATTAGGTTTTCTGGCTGGGATATGCTTTTCTGGAGTTGATAGATGGAGCTCCATGGAAGAGCACTGATCAGTCATATTCAGATGGTTCCTTCGGGGTTGTGGGTGAGAATGCAAGGACCATGCATGAGGATCCGCGATGAATTGATGATAAATTCTATTGTCGAAGATGACATTTATCCACTCTGTAGGAAGTGTTTTTGCTGTTGACAATGCATCTAATTCTATCCCTATCTAAAGCGTCAGCCAAGATGATAACTCCACATAATCTGTACCGCTGCAAGCCAGCCAAGTCGTTTATCGGGACAGCAGCCCTATCTGGTGTAATTTGAAGTATAATATAATCTTGAGCTCTGAAGTCTGCATTGCGGTATTGGTTCGTCCAAAATTCGGTCTCTGAGACTGTCGCCAGCTCATTAGACATGTCGTAGACTACTCCCGAGATATTATTCAGTGGTCCATAACTTATAAGTACGGAGTAAGTTGAGTAACTGCCCAAAAGGATCGCCACTGGTTCGACGGTTGAGGAGGAATGCTTGGAAGACCATGGCTCCCGGCTCCACTTGAATCTCGACCAAATTGACTTGGTCCGATTAAGAGTGTCGTCCAAGTGGAGGAGACTAATGCTGACGAGTGACGATCCTTTGACGGCTTCATGGCTGAGGAGGTCTTGCTTGGTTATTTCATGTGACATGTGAAAAGGATTGGGAGGCTGAAACATCGCCTTCATAGTCCATATGTCATTATTATTATTGAGGACACTGCTATGAGTTATGACAGGATGTCTGAGACTGTAGTGCCAGTACTAGTACGGAGTACTCCGTACTGTGGTCTGAGCTCAACAGTGTCAGTGATCTTGAATAGGCAAAAGCTGCCTCATGATCCATCCATCTAATGTCTGAAACATGACAGCCAGCTCTCTTGGCATGGAAGCAGGGATGTGTTATTTCTTTACTGCGATATGCAGCTAGAGTGGTCTGGCTTGGATGATCTGCAAGCTCCTTTGAATAGTAGTGCTGTTGTGATACGAAGGGCCGCCTTAGGTTGACCCCTTCAAACAGCCAGTGATAAGAAATAGCCCGCTGGTTCAATCGTACTCCAAATAGTATGACAGCTTGAATATCGAGTTCAGACATGACTGTTTAGAATCATCTCAAGTGAAGCCTTCGGAGTTAATGCGAGGGGGCAACTCTGTCTGATTAGTGGTCATTGGTAGGAGTTGGCAATCCTTTGGGCGGTCATGCTGGTCAGCCCAAAAACGTGGCGGCCACGAGATGCTGCTTGCTGCTTAGTGGCAGTTAGTGCTTACATTTCTGTATGTGAACATCACCCCAGGAACAAAGAATGGAAGGATTCGGGAAAGTGACTGGTCAGCCCAGAAGTCTTGGAAGATATTCCAGAAGGAGCAACTTTATACTACCGCCGAATGATAAGTTGACAGGTCAGCGGTGGCTTGTCGGCTCCGTCGTTCTTTGAGATCAGTCTTATGTACGGACTTCGGAGTATGAGACTCCGTGTTCTCTATGAAGTACACAAAGTAATTGGTTGTTAGATGTTGACTTTAGGTTGCTACTGTAAGTTTCACTATCTGCTTTTGTAGGATAGCATCCATCCAGAGGGTGACCCCACTGAAGAAGCTTGGTCTAGCTTCAACTCTCCCAGTTAAGAATGGTAGAAATAGGAGCACAAGTTCATCACGAGCACTCAGGGAGTTCCCTCTGGTATGAATAGCAAGGGTATATTATTCGGTAACATCCACCAATGTTCCATATCCAAGGACCCCGCCCTAGGACGACTATCGGTCTACTTCGTTGATTCTCCAATGTCCAAGACTCCAAGACTTGCTTATGTCTTCATTCCACTGCTGTCTCTTCCAGTCAGTAGTATTCCCATTTCGTTTCCTCCATTCTGATTCGTATCCCTCTTCACCTATGAGCCTGTGTCCATTCCCTCGTGGTTCCAAGCGGCTTGTCTATTGCCTCCTGGACTAGAAGAAGGCCATTTTGGGTATCCTCAGTCTTAGATCGCTGTTGACCAAAATAAAATTAAGACAGCGTACCTCTGACTACTCCGCAGCAGCCCCGGAGACCCCTATCCATATTGGTAGTAGTTATTCTTCAGTGGGCTGCTCTAGTTCTCCAGTCTCCACCTTGGTCAAAACCTGCACTTCTCCCGTCTGGGTGCTTTGAAACAGCAGGACTAGAGTTCAAGCATCAGAGATAGCTTAACTCCAGGTACTCCGTAGTCCGTAGAAGGCTGGCTGGCCGCTCGTATTGCTGGAGTCCCTCTTGTTTTATGCTTGTAAGCAGGACAAATTACCTTTCGCCTATCGTTAAACTGTTTTAAGAGGGTCCAACAAAGAGAGTTTCGCGCGTTTCTCTCCCTATTGAGCACTGAGCACCTACTCAAATACCATTCCTTCAACAACTCCAGTAAAACTTACTGGGGTAATCACATCTCTTGATCACAATTCTTCAGAAATCTGCTCTTGATTAGGTGAGTACCGAGTACAATCTTTTTGTATGCTGGTCGACTGGAAACTTTGTTGTTCCCTCCTCTTAGTGACTCGGGCCGTCTTCTGACTACTCCGTATTAGGGGCTAAGGGACTACTCTACGGGATACGCTCAGCCAGTCCGGAAATCATCCAAGACGCAAACGCCTTCCATCCCTTCTCGCTGTTCTGGTTCTTCAATCCAGACGGTTCACTTTTCCCATCAGATACCACCTCTCAGATTGTCTGAGACTGGTTTTATTACTTCATCCTTTGACCCCATTGCGTTCTATTTATTGAGAGGGTAAGTTTCAACTCCTGAAAAAGATCTTGCGCAGCCTATCGGGGAAAAGAACCCCTCCGCCCACGTTATTCGCCTTCTGTACCACTGCCGTCGCCTTTCCCGGGTGCTTCTATTCTTTGTTACGGTGCTGATACTTTTATCTCTTCTTCTAGAAATCTAGAAGCATTAATGTGGCCGACTTGCGACCGCTCGGACTCTCCTATACCTTGAATTTCTGGCAATTGCCCATCGGCTTCTCCTTTCCATACGCCTGTCGTCTTTTCCGCCCTGCGTCTGCGAACTGTCCCATATCGTCTGGATCCAGATCCGCTGCAGCACAACGATTGGGATGCGTCCGCGGTGATTTAGTCCAAACGAAACGCAAAACTTGAGTTTTCTCGGATAGAGTTTCTCGATGGGGAATTCACAAGGGAAACCGGTGACCTCCACCGATGAGGGTGTGTAGCAGGTTCTCCATCTTAGCGTGCTGGACGACACATGTTGTTTGCAATCCTACGGAGCGCGCTCACTAACTCTTGGCTTTTCCTGTGATAGTGAACTTGAACCAATTTCGCCTCCTTCGAGTGGTAGGCAAAGGTGCCTTTGGAAAGGTCCGCATCGTGGAGAAGAAGGATACCGGCCTCACATTTGCTCTGAAGTACATTCGGAAAGAAGAAGGTGGGAGCTTCGAGTCGATGTCGTCTGATTCTCTTGTTGGTGCAGCGTACTAATGATTTGCCTCGTGTCCTTTAGTTGTGCGATCGGAGAGCGTGAGGAACATCATTCGAGAACGACGCATGCTCGAACACTTGAACCATCCTTTTCTTTGCAACTTGAGATACAGCTTCCAAGACATTGAGTACATGTGCGTTCTACAAAGGCTTCCTGCATAACCCTGACAATGGTTGCTAATATTCCTGAAGATATATAGTGGTTGATTTGATGAATGGCGGTGATTTGCGATTTCATATCTCGAGAAAGTGCTTCACGGAAGAGGCAGTACGCTTCTGGATGGCAGAACTCGGTTGTGCTTTGAGATATATCCACTCACAAGGTATCATTCATCGAGATGTGAAGCCGGACAATGTGTTACTAGATTCGGAAGGGCATGTGCATTTGGCGGATTTCGTACGTGGCCCCTCTTGACCATTGTGGTCCCAATTACTTTTTCCGCTGACCTTTCTTCCTCATTGCAGAATGTGGCATCCGACTTTCGACCGGGCAAGCCCCTTACAAGCAAGTCAGGAACATTGGCGTATCTGGCCCCTGAGGTGTACGAAGGCGGAGGTTATTACTGTGAAGTGGATTGGTGGTCGCTCGGTGTTACATTTTACGAATGCATTTATAACAAGGTATGGACTTGCTTTCCCCGCAATCTTGGTCTCTCAGACTATTCTAACTTGCCATATAGCGACCTTTTGAAGGTCGCAGCCAGGACGTCCTTAGCGAGAACATCAAAAAGGCTCAACCGAAATACTACGTCACCAACCCGGCTGTTTCAGTTCCATGCCTGCGTGCAATGGCTGCGCTGCTGGAGAAGGACAGAAGCAAACGAATAGGGGCCACTGGCTTTGACACTTTCACTTCGCATATGTTCTTCGCAGAAATCGACTTTGCTGCTCTGGAACGCAAGGAAGTTCCGCCTGTTTTCCGACCTTCTAGCGATAAGACCAATTTTGACGCCACGTATGATTTGGAAGAGCTTCTCCTCGAGGAAGCGCCTCTGGAGGCTCGGGCGCGAAGGCAAAAACCAAGAGCGGAATTGAGGGAGGATGCAACGGCGAAGGAAATCAGAGAGGATGAGCTTCACCGTCTGATCGAGACAATGTTCGAACCTTTCGACTACACAACAGTTACATATCAAGGGTATGTCAAGGAGTTGTGGGAGCAGGATCTATCTGGGTTCCGTGCTAACGGAGTTTTCAGCAACGCTGCTGAAGCAATTGCGGCGTCAAAGTAAGGACCATCGTATCGACCTCCTTCACTGACTTCTGATACTGACATTTGCCGATAGCAATCCTGAGGATTGTCTCCCACCCACCACGTCTTCAACCCACGCTCGTCATTATTCACAGCCTGACACGTCGAGGAACTCGCCGACCTCACGCACTGAGGGTTCTGCCGGTCACTTGACCCAACCTGATAATACCAGTCATAGCGAGGCGTACGACTCGCAAGACTATACGCCAAACGCGCAGCCGCCGTCTCCAGTTGCTCCGCCGCCTCCCCCACC